>JARFJB010001026.1:0-5000 GCA_036346205.1 Vesta saturnalis | reverse complement strand
GCCTCAAGTCTTCGATAGAAACATGAAGACGAACTACTTACTATACCCGCCGGCTCTTCTTTAGGTCGTTTTTTGTTGTCAGCTGAACTAGCAGGAACTGGATAGGACCTACTTGTTTCGTTATCCTAAAAGAAAAAATATAATTATCGCGCTTGTGCAGCTCGTAGCAAACGTAGCTCTCTCTGTAGATCCCATTTGGACGTGAGTTCGCTTGTTGCCTGATAAGTATGGTACAGAGTACCATGCCTATCTATATGCTCCATCAGGCTGCACCTCCTTGGTGGTGCCTCCAGTGAAGCAAAATCCATGTCATTCGGGAGTTTGGACAAGTATCGGTACTCTAGCTGTACCCTACCCAGCATCGTGAGAAAGGCCCTTTTGTAGAGGCATATTAAACAGTGATTAACAGTTAATGTTCACGGTTCTACAGAAAGTGAGTTCTATCGCAAGCGAGGTTTGAACTTGGGTAACCCACTGACTGATCTAGTTGGTGGGAGGTACTACATAGGAAATCGGTTGTGTTCCCTTTGTTGTCCTTGAAACGTTTTTTTTTACTTATTGCCCATTGAAAGCATTTAAACATCGATCTCATGAGGGACAGTTAAGTACGGTACGTCAGAATCGTACATTAATTATTATTTTATGTTTTCGGTGTTGCTGTAGTCATTTTACACCAAACATACAAACCCAGAGACATATCGTAGAGAATGCCGTTTGTGTACCAGACAGCGGCAAGGATAGATAACAAAGTAGATAATAATTATAATTTTTGCTTAACTCTAAGAGCCCCAAGTAATTGCTTAACACCAAGGCTGTAAGTAGAGTTTATGTGTGTATTATAATCAAATTACGTCAGATTTCCGCTTTCAACATCAAAGGATTTACTTGCTGTGTTAATAAGTTTGTTTTATCAGTGAGGTGTAAAAGCTTTTCTAAAATCTCGTTTTTTTCGTTAATTATTAACGTTACCGAAATGAAATGTTTTCTGATAATTTGAGATGAAGGGGCTTAGTCACCAACATTGCTCTTACTCCAGAGTTTCTCATTTCTAAAAGTTTCATTTACTTGTTTTATTTTGTATCCGTCAAAATTATAATAGTGTACGTTAAATGGAAATGTAAAAATTTTAGGGATTAAATTTTTTATATAAAACTGTCTGAAAATTAATTTTTTTTTCACATTCCCTTTACATGGATGATATAACTTTCAAAGCAATAAAATAGTTCGTCTGAAAATCCGATGAAGTATAACAGACATTATCCAGCTCGTCGCTATTCGATATTGTACCTTTTTGAAGCATCATAAAAGTTATATAATGTAAAAACTAAATTTATTTATTTTATGGACGTGATTTAGCAATTATTCTACATTAGTGAAACGATATTGTCGAATTAAATGAATTCGAATTAATTTATATGAGAGTTTTGATATCGTTATTTGGATTTTAGTGGAGGCAATCAGTTAAAGCCTATAAATTTTGACTTTATTTTCAGATTTGAATAATCTATTTTACATACATCACTTTTGATATATGAATTATGATCAGATTTCACGTTGTAAAAATTCGCTACAATTCGATGTTCTGTTTATTCACTGTAGTGTTAGGGTTATCTTGATGAAATTACAGGTATTTTTTTCGTAGAAACGCTGTATCGATCGTAACGGCACTTTTTTCACTGATCTTTCTGGCGTCTTGAAATCTAGATATACACGTAATTTGCTAATGCGCTCATATTTCATCGAATAAACAGCTCGTAGGGCTAAAGTCGCGTCGTAAACCGCGAAAAGCTATCTGAAGCGGTCGTAGCCCATCAATCCGGTCGCTTTGCTGATCGATCATCGTTCGGTTTCCTCGAGTTCGCTGTGACAGGGAGCTCATTGTTGCTCGATTGCGGTAGTAAAATTCGCACAGCGTCTCCTCGTTTCATTATATTACCCTAGGGAACCCCTGATTTATCGGACCAAATTAAATGTTTATGCCAGATCGCTCAGGAGGACGTAAAGCTGGTTATAGACTACGCTAATCCGGACATCGTCACACAACATTGCACCGCATCGCTACTCTTAACCGACACTAGTTACTATTAACGGAATATGCAAACGCCTTCATCTTGGTTCATCAACGTTTATGGACGCGTCGCCGCATTGTTCACATGGGAAATGATGGCACATACTTCCTCAATGCGTAAATGGAGTTTAGTGACTGTTTCTCGTATGATTTATTGAACAAGTAGGAAAGTATGAACTTTCAAATTTGTTCGAACATAACGTTAGTTGATTAATCAAAATTCAACACTTAAATGTACAGTATAATGTTATTGATTTGATTCAGAATACCTATAATAGCTTTTTTAGCTGCGCTCGTCACATAAAAAAATACACTTTACTTTAAAATGATATTCTGCTTCGTTTTATGTTGCCGTCTTTACAAGACTTGCACAGTCAGATGCATATATATATATATATATATATATATATATATATATATATATATATATATATATATATATTCCGTTGCGACTTTGTACTTTGTATAAAGATATGTCTTAAGGCGAATCTTAACGGCGCACCTTTGATGTGGATGAGACGTCTTCCTTTGTATTTCAAGTTTTTATTAAGCAATCATAATCATGCCCTAAACACTACTATAATTCGTAATTATTGCGAATTTAAAGACGATTATCTGAATATTTAAACTTGTCAAATCATAAAAGTCAAATTACTTGCAATCACTACGGTACTGCCATTAACTTGCTCATATTATTTATGTGAATAGCGGTAAGCGTGGATCAGTCGATCGCAACCGAACTCCCTGTCAGACCGACGACTACGGTAACTTATAGCAATGCGAAAGTAAAAGGCCCACGTGTTTTTTACTTTCGTGTTGTATAATGAGGAAGTGAAACGCACTAGTGTGCGAAAGTATTATTTTCTGCACGGTTAATTGTGCGACAGTGGCGTAAAATAGTGGGTGCTCTTGTCAGGGTATTTTGAACACCCTGTATACGTATAGGGTAATTTTGTTTGTAGTTTTATTCGCTTAGTTAGATTCCGTATATACATATTTTTTTTGTCAAGTTTAGTTTTATAGTAATTTGTTTTAACGTGTAACGACCTTTAGGGATGGAGGTGTATGGTGAGCTTTAGATTCTTGTTTGTGAATTATTTTTTTTGTAATTTAGGTTGTTTTTCCTTATTATTTCCCGTTTATAGAAGTTTGATTAACGCTTTTTTGTAAATAGTTGTATCTAGTTTAATTAAGGTTCATTTCGTTTGATTTCCGTAAAATATAATAGAAAATTAAGTACGTTAAATAAATAGTATAGGTTTATCTGTGTATGATGTCATGTTAGCGACATAAAGACGCTTAAGTATAGTTGTTCAGTGTAATAGTGAATATGCTGGTTTTGAGTCATAGAGATTACATGTGGGCCTTATTGTTCGTACTTTAAGGTAAACATAGAGAGGCTGTACAGGATACTTTGCTGACGTTTGAGTTTTTGAAATTTACCGAGTCCTTACGGACGGAAACGAATTTGTATCGGGGTACCTTATTTTCCCTTCCGTTTTTTAATTGGTGGAATTAAATTAGATAAGATTTTTATGAGTAGTGGGATTCAAAATTCAAAGATGGAATTTGTTAATCATTTTGGGAATTCAAAACTGATCGTGCTTTCGAGTAGTATACGTTGCCGTTTATTGTTACGCTTTAAGGGGTGGTTTAGAACGTTGAAATTTTGGACCTTGTGGTGTTTAACGAACGTACTTTTTTGTATAGTAAGGGTAGTTAAACTACTCCTGAAGATTACCTGTAAAGGGATTTATTAAAATTGTTCATCACCAAAGGATTATACCTAGTGCCGATTTCGGTTTTACGTAAAGTTACCTAGAGGACATCGTCGTGTTGTATAGTGCTTCAGTGACCTCTTTGGTTATATCGCTTCTGCGGATTTTAAAATCATCGTTCTTCCAAGTGCCTCTTATTTACCGTACAAAGCGTGTTTAAAGATAAAGAAACTTTCGCAATATATTAAAATTATATTTAATTAAATCAAGTTATTAACATTTTGGATTATTAGTGGAAATAAAACCAATTAAAAGCTAAAAGTTATCAAGTAATTTGAACGCTCAAATTATTATTATTTTAAAAGAAGTTTTGAATTTATGCAGTAACAATTTAACGCGAATCAATCAAGAATTGTTTGTGTATCATAGAACAATAGTCAACATTTCATTCATCATTTGCCAGACCAGGAAGAGTTCATTTCCGTCATAGCCGTAACCGACCACCTGGTTATCTTCCACTTATATTGTAACACATAAGAGGTGTAATTCTAGACCTTAAAGGTAACATAATATTGTTTTTTATTGAATATTTCAAGATTTTTTGTGTTTCGATTTATTTTTTTTATGTGTTTATGAAAGTTTGAAAGCGGGTCATTTTTTTGTTAAAGTAAGTTGTTGTTTAAATTGTTTAGCGTAATTAATTATAGTTTTGACGCTCCGCCTTCAAAATTTTTTTTATTTTGGTATTAAAGGGCAATCGACCCTATTGTAGTGTGGGTATATTATCCACGAATTATAAATATAGGTTAAACGATTTAGACTGGCGTAAAAGCAGTATTCTGATCAGACATCCTGTCGTCTTTTAAGTGTTTGTATTTTTTTGTTTATACGCATTATCGTATGTTTACATTTTTTTTATATTTATCCTTTTATTATTATTTTATTATAGTTTTGTTAGGTTTTATAAATGTGTTTTAATTCTATGGAAACCCTTTTGTGTTACATAAGAGTTTTTTTGCAAATTACAAATTACCGGTATTTAGTTTTAACGTAACGAAGTTAGTTTTTTGGTTTTATTGAGTAATAGCGTTATTAATATTTAGTATTTTATTTGATTTTTAGTTGAGTATTAATTCAGTTTAGAGTTCATTCTATAGCTTATTTTTTTGCTGTTTTGTTTTGATTATTATTTAATGCCTAATTATTTACACTGA
>JARFJB010001025.1:22500-69324 GCA_036346205.1 Vesta saturnalis | reverse complement strand
TCTCAGTAGTGGTAAAATCTTGTAGAATTGTTTATTTATGAAATATGAAAAAGTGAAAACGCAAACATAAGCCTGCTATTAATATGAGTTTGATAAAAGTATAAAGCCAACTATAGAATACAATTTTAGTACAGAATAACCAGACATTAAAAAATTAAATATTGTTAAACTGTCTTTAAGATGACAAATCAGAGCACCCTCTAACTGTCGAAGGCTAACAGTGAAAAACATTAAATAGAGAGGATTGGGATAAAATTGATTTATTTAGGTTTAAATGTATAGAAATAAATTTTGATATTTCATCTAGACGTCAAAAACAAAATTTGATAAATTATTCAAGCAATAATATAATCGACAATCTTTTGATAATAAAAAAAAACAGTTAGAAACCTTTCCGACCATAGTTTTTCAGATGATGCTATTGAAGCGCTTTCTAAGGGTGTAAATTTTGCGATAACACCAAGAAGACCCTTTCGTCAGCGCCGTGCATTATTTGATCTTAAATATAATAATATTACAATCAGATGAAGGTTATACAATTGTTAGTGTAAGACTATTTTGATGTACTGGGTATGTGCAGTCCTGTGTTAACGTGTAGAACGTATTTTGGATGTAAATGAAGTGAGTTTGCACGAGAAAATATGGAGAATGTAAATTAGTGTAGATGCTACGGCACTGGAATTTTAGTAAAGCGTTATGTGTTGTATAAAAGAGTATTTAAATGTTGTATAAAGATTTTCAAGTTAAAGATATTAGATTTGATTGAACAATAATGTTTTGGTAACACCTCTATTGGGACGATAATGCTTGAATGCTACTGCGCTTTGCCACTGTTTGCTAAAGAATTCGGTTTAAAATTGTTATAAACGTGTGAATGAATGAATTTATGATATATAGATGTCGTATTAAAGTGTAGAAAAGAATATGTATGTATAGTTTTGCTTGTATAAATGTCGTGACATTGTGCAATAAAAATTGAATGCGTGCTCAAGGCCATGGCCATGGCTACATTTTTCTCATTTCATTTACGTATGGTCCGTTTTCAGACATTCTACTCGGTCAGATACGTAATGGAAGCTCTTTCGTGATAGGTTGATTGTGCGAAAAATTTGATGACGTTGGTCAAAATGGATGACCTAAGGTATAAGGAAGTCTCTTGGCACAAGGGCTAGAATAAATGAGGAATCGCGTGCGAAGTTTGTGGAGAGACCCTAAAACGGCCAGTACTGGTTTTTATTTGTAAACAATTAGAGTTGCAGTGCATATTAGTTGACTGCAAAAACCCATTTTGAGGATGAAGTATTTAAACATTTACAAATGAAAGGAGTTATTGTGAATTGTTAGGAAAATACTAGTGAGTTTTCTTACAAAATTTAGGAAGTATTGAATCAGATTTAAAGTAAACAGCAATCATCGAAATTAAAAGGTTATTGTGTATACTCGCGCGATCTGAAAACAAACCTATAGTGATCATTTATGTAATTAAATAAAGGTGTCTGAATAATAATTTATAAATTAAGTTAAACAGCATTGGACATTAATATTACTGACTTAAGTAATTGCCAACTGCACTAATCGACTGTGTAGAAATAGTTCAGAATTTTAATATACAAGTATAAGTAAATCTATACTGTGATAAGGTTGAAGGGCATACAATAAAACAGATTTCCCCATTTGTTAAATGCGTGTAAGGTGCGAGTGAGCATCGGACAGCTAGGATAGTGAATGGTGCGTTGGCCAAATTACATAGATATTATGGCCGTCTTCTTTTTTGTGACACATACAATACAAAGGGCTGCGGAGTTTAATTGTAAGAATAATTTTAGATTTCTGAATGATGGTAGTTAGATTATCTTTAGAGGTATTATCCTTCAAATATGCAATGTCATTCAAGTATTAAGGATACTCAATCTCTATTAACTGGTTTTATATGTTTAGATTATAAGATTTAGGAATTTTAATTTAGTGCTTCTGTAATTTTTTTGAAGATTGGTAATACAGATCCGTTATTTAACTAATTTCTTTTTATTATTTGTTTAAATTGTGATGAAATTTAGTTGCTACTTTGTGTGAAATTATATGAAGGGTCACACCGTTTGAAAATAATCAATTTTTAGATATCTTGGTTTAATGTTCGATCTAAAACTATTTATTTTGAGTCAGATCGATTACAAAATTTCATTATTTGGAATTCTTTTACAGTCAATAAATACAGAACAAGATATTTATTAAGCAGAAATTCCAGATATGAATTATTACAATTTCTTCATAATGGTGAATGTTTAAATACCATTTTAAAGGGAAAGTATTCAAGTAAAATTTGATAGGAAATATATGAATTATGAAGAAGCACTGATTGTTACGTTTTTAAATTTTAATTTTAGTGTTGTTGTGGTTAAAAATTAATAGACCGACTTATTATTTTTTTTAAATTGGCTAATCTTTATTTATTTCAGAATGTTTATGACAGGTATCAATATTGATCTATACGAGCTTTGGATAAATTTATTTTTAACGGCAATTGAACTGGAGTGGTGTATGATTTTATTGAGTAGGCTATAATTCTATCTTCCACAGTCAGATAGGATTAACTTAACGCCTCGCCTAAGACTACTTATTTTAGGAAAGTTTAAGATTGTGGTGGCGCCTAGAAACATTTTTTTCTCGATTAACTGTTATTATTTGTTGATTTATGGTAAGTGTAAGGTGTTTGAAATGACCTTTCACACTATATGAATGTTTAATTTTTATAAATGGTATAATGCTAGCATCCCGTTTATTTATCATGGAAAAGAAAACTAATGGAAGGTTGCCATTTCTTGGCATTCTAATATCTAAAACTAATAATTTACTATCTTTTAATGCACACACTAATTGATACCTTCATAAAGTCAAAAAATTGGTGTAATTAAATTTTTATTGGATCGAGTAAACCGAATTTTTGAAAGATTAGTACAAGTATTTAACAAAATCACTACAAGCTAATGGATATTCACTTAAAGATAATAATATTATTACACCAGCTGAATACCCATAAAGAAACAGCAGTGCACAATTTTGGTACTGCTTTTCTTCCTAACTAATGTTATAGATAAAATTGATACAATCTTAATTAATGTTGGCATTAGCTTTGATACAAGACGCAAAGAACATATGAGATTTTTTAGAGTAGGTCAACCGTAGAAATCTGCGGTAGCTGACCACGCTTTAAATAATTTAAATGATAACATTCAATTCGATAATATGGAAATATTGTCAAGACAAACTCATTACTATGTTCATTTACAACGTAAAACTACTGAGATATATAAACAACTGAATAACTTCAATAGGCAAGAACATCTCCATTTAAATAGGTTTTGGCATCTTGTAATTAAAAAAAATCTTAATTTTAAATTTAGCTTTTGATATAGATATATAGATTCCTTACCAATCACAAGTAATGATTTGACTAAATTTTGTCAAATTTGCTCATTGATTGTGATATTTTTCTCTGTTAGCCTTCGACCGTTAGAGGTGGTTCTGATTTGTCATCTTCAAGGCAGTTTAACAATATTTAATTATACTTTACTAAAATTGTATTCTATAGTTGGTTTTATACGTTTATCAAACTGTTATATTAATAGCAGGCGATTTCACTTTTTCATATTTCATAATAAAATAATCTTAACCAAAACTAGGATAAACGTGACAGTCGTTGGACGATTAACAGAACTTACACATAAATCAGTCTGTAAACAAACCATATTCATACATCACAAAAACTGATAACACTGAAATAACTGATCATTTATTGACGTGCAGCATTACATTTGAACGACTATGCTATTTTCTGGGATACAAATAATTAGGTATGTTAAAAAGTGCAGCTATTGGGCAAATCCGATATTTATTAGACATTATTTGATAAAATCATTGAACAGTTTATATTCTACTGATTTCTTCAGTTTGGGTCGAATCTAGTGCCTGTATTTCATTTATTTTTGACTACTCCCGTGCCTCCATTTCTCCATCGTTTTCCCTTTCTAATCTATAATCTTTGGAGTCTCCTTCGACAGTTTCTTCACTTACTTTAGTGCATCCCTCATATGGTCTTTCCATATTTTCTTCTTCTTCTTTTCTTGGTAACGCTTTGCAGTAATGGCAAACGGAAATCTTCAGACAATCTCTTTCCTTTTTTGTAGGCTGTATAATTTGTAGAAATGATCACTATCATTTTGAAATTTTCTCGAGCTTTATAAGTTATGCTTTCTATAGATTCGTAGTCCATCAGATTAGAAGGTTCATCTTCTGATGGATTATTTTTATTTCCTGCGGCACCAAAACATATTGTCTAGTCTACCGTATCTGCGTTAAAGGGCCATAGCCCGCACAGATCAAATCCTTTGATGGAGTATTGTGGTTTCATACTGTATTCTGTAACTCATTTGAGGAGGGTTGCACAAGTGACTTTTTTCAACGATTCTCCTGGTTTAGCTGCCTGCCACTTTCGCACAGCATTCCTCCACGCTACCTTGACTGGTCTGAAAACAGCAATAGAGGCGGGTTGTATCATACGTGTTACGTTAGAGTAACTTCAATCTGCAATTCATTACAAAGAACGCTCAGTTCATATGTTGAATGGGATTTATGACCATCCGCGAAGAGAATTACAGAAAATTCTACTCCGTTTTCAAGCAAGTACGTGTGTGGTGGAAAACATTAGCAATGTATTGATAAAATGTCACTGAAACCATTCATCAATTTTCCAATTCCCCTAGTGCAACCCAAGTGGACTGCGATTTTACCTGGAATTCTCTAATAAAGATAAACTTCAGTCGGACAATTTATTTCACCAGTCATCGAAAATGTGAACATCATTGCGATGCACTCTTTTGATGAGGCTGTATCGATGCTGTATACATTCTTTGGACCTTTCTTTGCGAAGACTTTCCCTGTTGAAGGACAGATATGAAATCCGGTCCCATCTCTGTTGATCTCCCTAGACAGATCCGATATCACAACCATTAAATCTTTTTCAATGAGATATTCGGAAGTGTAGATGAGACCTCCTGAATTGTTCTCTGAGAGATTTTTGGATGGCGTTTCAAAAATGATTTAAACCAACCATCGGTTATCTTTGAACGTATTTTCTCTGGGAACTGCTACAAATACTTCTGAACGCTAATTAAAATACCTTCTTCTTTACGTAGGAATCCCTTCTATGCTATCCCAAAATCCATCGAACCAAAGTTTCTTTTTCGTCTACGTTTTCAAATTCCTTTTAAATTCTAAAGTTGAATTTGGTATCCATTCTTTCTGGAGTAGCAGAGTAAAGGGACCTCCATTCACTTCTTGATCCGTTAGAGCTGTCTCTACATAGGACTCGTCATATTTACGACATTTATGTAGCACTATAAACCTGTAAGGATAACATGTCCAATATCAGAACTTGTAGGCTAGACAGTTATTGGACAGTCATACAATGACTATATACAGAAATATAAAATGAAGAAAATGTGTATTCGTAACGAAGTTATTAGTATTGCACGTAAGATTTTTCACCGTATCTAAAGAACACAGTTATTGGACTTTCCTTCCACTACTAGAAATTACTAGAAATCTCAGTGGACACTGAATTTTGCCAATTATAGGTTATGTTTGACCGCGTCTGTTTGTACACATGGCTAGATTGTGTTTTTTAAAATCCAGTAATGGTATCACTTCTGAGATTATGCAGATAAATGCTCTTGAAAAACACAATTCTTAAGGATTTTTTAACATTCACCGGCGCAGGCGGTTGAAACAGAGCTAGAACTTTGGCAATTTAAAAATCACACCAGAACAAGAAAAAGCTATTGCCTATGTGTTGCCATCTGTGAGAGACAAACTGAGCCTCAGTTGCTTTTACTTAAGCTAAACAAATATGAAATGTCTGATAACTGTAATGTGTCCAAGTGCTGTCGGGTTTACTCTACCAATTTATATTTATTGAAAGGAATCCTAGAATTTCAACAATTGTCCACTCATTTTAAAGAAGTACCCATAAGACCACTGGTATAATAATTAGGGTGTAGCATCATCCGGCTTAATAAATGGATAAATAAGTTTATTATTGACAACCTCAATAAAATGAAACACAAAAATAGACAATAATGTGAATCTCTTTAGTTTGGACATTTTATTTCTTAATGTTCCGATTGACGAAACTACGATATAACAATTTTTAGCAGGCGAATCGACCAAAAATTCAAAGACGAAATGTTTTCTCTAATTGAAGATATTAATCGTGGAATTTTTTCAAATTTAGAGAGAAATGTACTCTCAGAAAGAAGGCCTCACTATTGAAGGAGGTTTATCTCCTTTACTTAGTGAACTGTTTCTAAAACACTTGAAAGAGCAAATTATTACGTAACAACATACCTATAAGGATTGTATAGTATGTTGGCATGGTTACGTAGACGGCATCTTTTGTATCTTTAGTGGCAGCGATAAGGATTTAGCAAGTATGGGCTCAACAGCATTGGTTATCAATAATGGTTACAACAAACAAACAGTGGATATAATTAAAACCTTTGACAAGAACCATAAATTACAAGAGTTAACTACTCTTCAGAAAAATTGAAAACAAGGATAAACAAGATTTTTTCCTCTCTATTATAGCCCAATATTACAAAATATAGCTAATTACTCACGTTCTTTTAATACCAAGATTACTTTCAGAGTCCACAACTGCCAGTTTAACAATAGAACCGAAATTTCCTTGTACAGGGCATTTACAAATTAAATTCTGAAGACTGTCGTTCGGTATACGTGGGGATAACCATGCGCAATATTAGCACCAGAGCCAAGGAGCACCAGAAAAAAATAAAAAGGCACACGGTATTCTTATAATGCTGAATACGTTTTTTCAGAGTAACACAATAGCTTTAAAATCAAGAATAAAGAAGTGCTTAATTCGTGGACTAATGATAACGGCATCCTTAGTAAACATGAAGAATTAGTTGTTTTCATAATGCAGAGGTTCGTTTATTTAACGAACTTATTAGTAGAATATCCATTGGTTTGTTTTTGAATTTTAGTTCTAGTCACGTTTTATAATATTAGCTTCAAACATTTTTGTTTACACTGTTCACACATATTTGGTTGTTTCTCATTTTATATACATACACTTATTGTGATCGTGAACATACATTAAGTATCCATGCATGGTGGGATAGAGGATATGTGAGGCCAGGAAAGAATCGGAAGGAACGGAATAAGAGTTCTGAGGGTAGATACTACCCTAGCATTTGCCTAAATAGCCCCACACGATGTGCGTGTACGCACTGATCATATTGCTATATGTGTATGATGAAAACCCCCTGAAAACAAATCATACAGAGTAGACGGTAACGGGAATCGAACCCATTACTTTCTGAATGCTAAGCATATCATGTTACCACAGGCGCAATAGCTCGATGTATCATTCAGAAAAAGGAGTCAGTGGGAGATAAATTAGAATAACCTGGACGCCATTTAATAGGTTCATATCTGCTTATCCAACGACTTGTGCGCGATCCATTTGGAACCGGGGGTTTACAATGTTTAATAAATAAAAATTATTATTAATTTTATTAAATACATAAATAAAAAGCTTACCTCCAGTAGGATTTGAACCTACGACCTGTACTTTGCTAGAGTACCGCGATAAACATCTGCGTCATCGAGATTCAAGCCCTAATCGATGCAAACTTTGTCTTTATATATGTAGAACTAATATTCAAAATATAATGAGATTACAATCAAATTAGTTATATTAATGGAATGTGAGCCTGCATTAGCGCAAAGATACACACACACCAAAGCAACTTGACCAATATTAATTTATTATAATAAATAAATTTAATGAATCAGTTCCTGGAATAACTTTTCTTCGTAAAAGATCCACGAGTTTCACGTATATAACGTTTCCATCAATACATAATGAACCGATAACATTATACTCAATAATTTCTGTCCAAACATTGACCCGCTGATTGTGTTACTTGTGAATTTCAAGTAGGACAAAAGTAATTTATGATGCCTAAACAGAAAAGGAATTATGAAGTACCGATAATTGTGGAGATTAAATACCCAGTTGTAAGGTTATTTTGATGCACCGTGTATGTGTAGTATTTTGGTAACGTATGTGACGTGTTTTGAATGTAGCTGAAGTGAGTTTGCATGAACAGAATTTTTTGTGTATGCGTAATGTAAGTGGGTGAAATTGATACGCCGCTGGAATTAAGTGAGGCATTGGTTATCGTGTGAAGGAATATTTGAATGCTGTAGAAAGATGTTCGTGTCTAAAGCGTTAAGTTTAGTTGAGAAATAATGTTTTGAGTAAATTTTTATTAATACGGCATTGGTAAAACTACTAGTCTTTTTGCTACTGTGTATGGAGGAATTTGAATTAAAGTAATGATTGTAGACGTAGGAGTGCGTGATTATATTTATATTTATATTTATATTTATATATATATATATATATA
Source organism: Vesta saturnalis (assembly GCA_036346205.1). Taxonomy (NCBI): domain Eukaryota; kingdom Metazoa; phylum Arthropoda; class Insecta; order Coleoptera; family Lampyridae; genus Vesta; species Vesta saturnalis. The sequence continues at coordinate 60,832 of JARFJB010001025.1, read as the reverse complement.
TATATATATATATATGATATATTGATATTTTATTAACGTGCAGTAAGGAATATGTATGCATCTTTTTGTTGGTAGAAGTTTTTGTAATATGTTGCAATAATGGTAAATTAATGTATGTTCAAAAATGAAGTTGATAGAATGTAAGGGAGTTTGTTAGATTTTGCGGAAATAAGATTTGCCCACATGCGAGATTTGCATAAAAAGTTGAGGGATAATTCAAGATGGCTACGTTTATTTCGCATCGTTAGCGTCTTTTTCCACGTTGGAATCTTTGGCGCGGTAAGGAAACGCGTGAAATACTCAGTTGTGATAGGTGAATTTTGATCTTATCGCGAATTTATTGTGACGTATTGGCAATATGTGTAACGACTGCATTAATCCACAAGGGGATAAATCGTATATATATTCACAACTAAATAATTTAATACGTATATTGTGAGTTGAAGGAAATACGTAAGAATTAGATTTAAATTTTATTGAACCAAAACAAGTGCGATTATCTTTTAAGTACTTTTCTTTTATTTTTTTGTTATTGTTGCATTAATTACAGTTCATTCAAAGAAAAAAGGTAATCGAACTTTAATTATTTTGTTGTTTTTAGTTTTAGGAAAGGGGTAATTTTAGTCTGAACGTAATTATGATGTGTTGGTGTTTTTTTTAAACCACGCCGTTGTATATAATTTACATGCGAGTTTGTCAATATATATCCACTGTTTAATTTATTTTCTCGTTTATTTGTGTCAATTGTGTGCCTAACTGGTTATACCTTCTGATAAGCGAAATTAGCCTTTGCATATTTTCGAATTTAAGGGTCGATTGGAAATTGCGTAATGAGCCGGATCGATCACAACATTTCACTTTAACTTTGAAATATTAATGCAGAACACTACTAACAAAGTACTTATTATTTTTTTTTATTCAGCATAAATTACAGTTTTGAAGTATTAAAGTTTAAAGTTATTAATGAATGTCTAAATACGATTTTAAAGATAAAGGATTAAAAAAATATAACGTTATTACTGATGATACAAGCTCTATGTTTGAATTATTCAGTAATTAACGAACATTTTTTTTGAGGTAACAATTCATTGTTAAACTAGAAGTATAAATTTACAGGTATACAAGGGATACTTAAAAAATTTTCAAGTTAACGTATTACGATTTGGGAATTTTCATTTGTACAGGGTGTGTTCAATAAGTTTCCAACGACTCGTGTATTTTAGAATTGTTCTTAAAGTTTTGGATCAATTTATTTTGAAGTGTGGATTTGAATCGTGAATGGATTTACTGAGTAGGCTGTAAACCTGTCTTCCACAATCAGATAGGATTAATTTACTATCCCGCCTAATACTATTAATTTTAGCAAAATTTAAGATTGTGGTGGCGCCTAGAGACAATTTTCCCGGACTGAACTTTGTGAGTTGTGGATTCATGGTAAGTGTAAAGTGTTTGAAACTACCTTTCAATCATTTTACTCCTTATATCGACCACGCCCATTTCCACTGTAGATGACTTGGCAACCCGCTTATTTCGGTAAGCATACGCGACGCCTAGTGCGGTTTGGACGTGTGACACAGTCACGGAAAATGTTTCGATCTTATAATAAATAGGTGTTCGCAAAATTTGGTTCTATTATGTTTTGTATTCAAATTATGTTAAGGTTCGGAACACTTCTAACTTGGATATCCCAAAATTTCTGATAATTTCTCGTGAACGAATAATTGGGTGGTTTTCACTTGCACACACAGAATATTCAATTTCATTCTTTTCCATGAGTACGTGAATATGTGACGTAAATTGTTGATGCACCTATTACCATCAAATTCTCCACAAGTTTTATGGATCGTACTAATTGCTAGTATCAGTCTTGAAGGAAATTCACCCGTAATTATGTAACGCGCATTTCTTGAACTGTTACCCAGTTCAGCATCAATATTTTTTCTTCTTTTGTATATATTTTTAGCACCTACGAAGAACATTGGACTAGAAATGTCAAACTAGAAATGAATTTTCACATTTTGAAAGAAATTTGTCATTAGGTGCTGTTTAAGTTGCCTATATTCTCTAATGGTATGATGTGGTCTATTTAAAAGGATGCATACGTAAACTTCACGTATTTTCCTCTTAAAAGATCCTTTCGGTGTTATGTTGATAGTTCGTAATTTACATGATTTGACCTCAATAACATAACTGGTAACCACGAAATATGAGGTTAGACTACTAGTAAACTTTTTTTTAATAATTACGGTCCTGAACAGACCTTTAAGCTAACATGCTAAATTACTCAGGAACACCTAGGGATTTTGGGCTACCAAGAGATGTTTATGAACGGCTACCTTAAATTTTTTCATATCATAAGTGAGAAGAAAATAACTACTGTGACCCTGATAATAAATTTGCAATTATTTGTGCAAGTGAAAAGATTGTGGCATAATGTAATTTATAAATAATCATTGGCTATACTTTTATCGCAATCTCATCACTCTTTCAAAAAAATTGTGTCACTAATGGTAAATAGCACCATAATCATTTAGCTTTCACAAATTGTAAATTTAATATCAGGGTCATTAGTTAATATGCTATTCGAAAATAACTTTGATTGTATCTCCAAATATTAGGCCCATTATTTATTATTAATTTATACGTTACTTTATATCACACTTATTTCAGTCAGCTCATTATCTTGGCATCTGAATGCTATTAACACAAAATTCAGTCAACTTTCCTTTTCGTTTTCACGGAAAATTTTGTGCGTTATTTGAAAATTTCTGTAATTGTCATTAGCAACGGTTTTGCAAAGAAAATTCAGAAATTCAGCACCGCGATATGAAGGGCCCTGGAATGGCTCGTGTTAAAATCATTCTGAAAATGGTTCTGACAACAAGGATGCATAGCAATATCGAGAGTACAAAGAAAAAATTGAAATGATTCTGCAAGGTCAAGGAACTATAGATGGGTCAGAAGGTACGGGCGGGTCATTTATAAGCCTAATCGCTCTGGTTCGAATACCATCAACATATCGAGAACCTACCAATTTGGGTCTTATATAGTAGAAGATCTGCCGGAAGGTAAAATACTGTGTAGATCTGTATAAAAAGAATGAGCTGCTTTAATAGCTGACAGAAGGTGCTCAATCCACGTTACATTTGAAGATAGTCGTTCCTAACGGAGTAATAGAGTCTGAAAACCCATACTTACAACAGGAAATGATCAATCTTTTTTGGCGGAGGCCAATCAACACCCGGCCCGCGGTTAGCATGTAACGCGCTATGGGCCCGAGAGACATTCGTGCCCCTTCCCCTCGCCCCCTTCCACCGGCACCATTCAAGCAACAGTTAAAGGCATTTTCGAGACGCGCATTCGCAACGTAAACTCTACAGGAACTTTTTAATTGATTATTTAGATAGTTTAACGTTTAAAAGATTGCTGTCCTGATGCTGCGAAGGAATGATACATAATTTTTGCAATTTTTGAAATTAGCGTAAACTGTAAAATACTTTTAATAGTTTCATCTGATAGAAAATTTAATTCTTTAAAGAAAAGGTCCTGTAGAGTTTTTACCTAAAATAATTAGGGAAGAAGCAATTCGAGAATTTATGATTTCCCACCCGGACTAATCACCACCCGATATATACAAATATACAGGAATTCTGAAGTAAATTAGCGATAATAGATTAGGGCAGTCAATTTGGTTGTCAATAAGCTTATAAAGAAAAAAGAGGCCATATAACCTGTGAAAAAGTACTTTTTCTGTATCGTTCGATGGAGAAATAGACGTACAAAACAGTACATGGACATTTTTGTTGAATTAAGCCTAATTATTAACTTAAAACAAACTTTAAAATTACTCAAAAAGCGAAAAGAATTGAATGACACCACTAAACTTCATTGGCGTACTTGTGTAAGACAATCGAAAAAATACAGACAGTATTATGTGCCTCTTTCTAAGACGGTGGCTTCAAAGCGTCTCTCATAGACAAACGTAGAGCGCGCATTACATTTCGTACATCGAGTTTAATAGAATGGCCAAGAGAATGAAGCGCTCACACAACTATGAATCTTATTGGTCAAAGAGTGATGTGTGTCACTATAATGACACGTTTTGCATATTATAAAATAGTAGTTTGAGGTTCAGCTGATCGCCTGCACTCTTTTCCATTTGCGCCGCGCCTTAAAATCGAATCTCTTTCTTGCGCCCCAAAACATTTGCGCCTTGGGCCCAGGCCCATTTACTAAAGAGGCCCTGATCAACACTTCCAATTTTTTCCCTTTCAAAACTCCGCTTTGCAGATTTTCAAGAAAAACTCTTTTAAATTGTTTACTTTAACACCCTGTAACTCTCTTGCTATTTGGACTAAGGTATGTTGAGTTATATTAAGTTATTCTAAGCTCTGGTATTACGTTCTACACGCAATCTTTGGACATCCTGTATATCAGGATATTCATGGTATACGGCAAGGAATATTATCGATAAGCTGTAAGGTTTAAAACAGTTTTGTTTTTAGGAAGGATAGGGGCTTACTAGAGGTACACTTTAAAAAAAGTTTCATAATGTATAGGGTGTTTTTTAATTTAATACCGTGCATATTGTTTGACTGTTGTCTTCTACGGCCAATATAATGGTCAGTTTACCCTACCTAAACCTTAAAGTTTTCGAATTATTTTGTATTCGGTGAAATGCAGGAAAAATTGTTTTCTTGTTTTATTGTATTTATACTGGTGTGCACAAATAATTAAAATATACGTTCTATTTGTAAAAAAACTGATTTATATGGGCCGCAGTAATTACGAGTCTGACAATAAGTTGTTCAATTTAAATAGGACACCCTGTATTTTATGTCACTGATAAACGTAAAATTTGATTTATTTCGAACAGTATTAAGTTTTCCTACACCTAACTTTTCACATTTTCATAAAAATACATTAAACTAATTTTAAAGTGTACGTCTGGTAAGGTCCTGTCCATCCTAAAAACAAAACTTTTTTTTAATTTTATAGTTTAGCCGTAATATCCCGTGTCGTATAATATGAATAACCGCGCATATATACAGGGTACCCGTTTTTCGAGCTCCAACATGGGGATCTCAGTTATTTGAAGAGACACAATGTCGGTCAAATTAGGTCAAAGTTGGGCATAAGTTGTCGTTACGAAATTTCGGATGTTTTCAGAGGCTGTCAAGATTTTTCAAAAAAGCTGAACTTTTCCGTTACCGAATACCACATGTGGACTTTTTAAACTGAAACATTGTTAAGGCACTTTTTTATGAGAAATCCAAATATGTTATCGAAAATTTCAAGGCACTCTGGATCTAAAAGTTATAATAGTTAAGTTTGTTATTTCTTATGGCAGCCATACTGGGATTTTACATTTTGAATGAAGCTCCTTTTGCTGATTACAATGATATATCATATGGTATGATTCAACCTCAAGATTCCTTCAAAATATGGAACCGTTTTTGCCAAGAGTGCTTTGGAAAGAACATACATACTTTTGTTTAACGAACAAAATATCAATTTTATACCCACATCTTATATTTCTCGAATTACGTTTCATTTATCGGAATGAAATTTACTCTTTTAATTTTAAATATCTTAACCATCAAAAAAAGTTTTGAAACAATTTCAATCCTCAATACATTAACACTTGGAAAAAAGATATGTTAAATCCAATAATTTTTAACACCGAAATTCGAAAAAACGAGAAGAAAGAAAGTTATCTGATGTACATTACTTAACATTTTCACACCCGGTGACAAAAGCTTACAAACTCAGGTATGTTTAATCGTCATAACGAACACGTCTGGTCTATTGAAAATGCTTATAAACATCAAGGACGTCGACCACAAATACGATTCGCTCTAAATGTATGGGTCGGTTTATTTGACAACCACAATGATTGATATATTCATGAAGACGCTTTAACTGCAGATCGATACTTGCATTTTTAAGGACATACGTATCTCACGGAGTACATTGATAATAATATTAGACTCAACCGCTTGAATAACATCTGGTTACAGCAAGACGGTGCTCCGCCGCATAACACTAGAACTGATTATGTATCGCAATTATTCCCCGGTTTAAAAAAGTAGGCCATATAAAGAATCTGTTGTAGACAAAAAAATTATAGAAGTTTTTAAATGAAAAAACTACAATTTTTATTTTCTTCTAAAATATTTTATATACTTTATTAAAACCATATATATATATATATATATATATATATATATATATATATATATATATATATATATATATATATATAATATATATATATATATATATATATATATATATATATATATATATATATATATATATATATACATATATATGGGAAACTTTTAAGAACAGTTGTATACAGATCTAAAATAATATACAAGGTGTTTTATTTAAAAAGCTTAAGTTAGATTCCTCATGGACAAATGAGACACCATGTACACTTATGAACAATGTTAAAATGTAAACCTAAATATTCTCTACAAATTTAGTACATATTTACATTTTTTCCAATTTTTTATAGAAAAGAATTATTGTGCTTTTCCACACTATCGGGATACCCTGTACATGTAATAATAGAATGCGTTTCCATATTAGATACCGTTGGAAGCTAACCGTTCTATTATATGCAAATTCATCTCCTAAGTAATGAAAAATACATACGATGTGATTGACTTACAAACTCTAGACAAACAGTTCAAGATTGGAATCCTAATATTAAGCTAAATAAAATAATAAAAAGCAGATCTGAAAATGGTTTGTTGGATTTAACAAATTGAAGTATGGTTTGGAATATTTTTGTACATCAGAATAAACTTTTGCAGAAAACTTAATATACAAGATTTTGCTCATTGCCATAGTAAAAGATTGAATTCATTTTCTTGGAAATGTAAAGATTTTGTCATTGAAAGCAATTTAAGAATGAAATCGCATTACTTTTTTTTGTTTGATTGGGGAATGGGGATCACCACATACTCGTACGATTGCATGATCAAAATGTTGCATTCTTGTTAATTAAATTGCATGACTGCAATAATTATGACGTTTTCATTTTCTGTGAACACAATCTGCTTGCCATAATTGTTAAATTATTATTTAATGCAACGGATACATCGCTTAGACCGCGTGTAATTAGCATAAACAGATTTTCAAAAATCATACAATTTTTTTAACAAAATGAGAAATAACATATTTTTAGATTTAAAATAGGGTTAATAAACAAATTCATAATTATGCTACCAATACACACAATATTTTTAACAATTAAAAAATCTGTTTCGCATTTTTTTAGTATTTGTAATCAAATGATGCCCAATTTTAAAAGTTCGTGTCTTGATTAATTTCTTGCTTGATGGTACGGTTCGGATTTGATGAGTGTAATGTCATGTACTTAAACGTCTGTTTTTTATAAAAATCAAGATCTTAAAATAATTTTAATTGACGGATGTCTGTTAATCATCCCAGTTTTGATTTTTAATTGCGTACTATTTACATTAGAAAAGTTAATTTGATAAATGCTTAATGAAAAGATTTAGGTTATTTTCGCATTGGCTTGTTTGATAATAATTTAACCACAGGTAGTGCAACCGTTGTGTTTAAAACAAAGGGTTGCCACGGAAATAGATATCGGTATTATTCAAACTTATATTGCAATAAATAATTTCTTTAATAACAATTAGAGTGTAACAGAATGTATTTTAAATGGCAAAAACTGTTGCGTCTGGTAAGATAATGGTTTAATTAAGATTAGTAATTTTTTAATAATGCGAAAACTTAATCTAAGTACACGTACGATATATGCTCTAGATACACTACTCACACAAATGCCTGACATTGTTTTATGTGTAAAGTGTTACAAAATGTTTTTTTGGACAGTAATTGAAACTCTCATTATAATTCATTTTTCGTTTCTTTGTATGGTCCAATAAATCTAAATATAAATTCCATAAAAACAGATTTTTATAAACCCATAAAATGAGATCTAGATCATATTTGTCTGTTTTATTTAACCTTAATCCAGAATTTTTTTTCGCTTTTTAATCGAAAATAACCAATTTTACACACCATTTGTTATTAATAATAAGGTGAAAGAAATTTTTAATTAATAACCTTTACCAACAAATATTTACAGTTATGATAAACTAATCAAAGGTTTTGAAAAAATAAGCAAATCATTAAAAAAATAAAAAATCATTTTAAATCAGTAGTCTAGTTTCTGGACACATTTTAATTTATGTTGTCAGCACTCAAGACGAACGTGTCAAACGGCTGTAACGTGTATTACAGCTTTCAGGAAATGTTCATGTATGAAAAATGAGCGATGTTAAACGAAACATATGGTGCTGAACGCCATACGACCTTCCAACCCACAAAATGGAAATTAAAAGAAATGAAATAATTTTAATTACAATTTTTTGGGATAATTATGCAACCTCTTTTATAATAAGTTCATTACGAAAATAGGCAACACTATAAAAACAAAAACAATAATCTATGTCAAACAGACGTTTATAACTTCATGTTGGACAGAGGTTAATAGACATCTAGATGCTAACTTAAAAAATTAAAAGAAATTAAATATTCCAACGTACATATACACATATAGGTATAGAAGGTTATGCAATCGATTTTTTTTCACTATCGCTAAATCGACTTATTAGCTCATTTTACAACTTTTGGCCAAGTTTCTCCCAGACCGGCCATCATGTCTGGATGTCTGTCTGTGTGTCAGTGTGTATGTTACTATCCACGATAACTCCAGAACGGAAACACATACGTGCTTATAATTTTGTATTTAAGCTTGTTTTCATTTTGCTTGGAGCTGATTAGATTTTGGGTGAAATCCAGCGGAGGAGAGGAGGGGTTTAGTAGGGTCAATTTTTCTAAAACAGCTGCATATTTCAAAGATATAAAAAATACCGACATATAGACCTTAAACCCATCGAGTAATGATGTACTATGCAGTTCTTGATACGACACGTAGTTTAGCGACAAAAAAATTCCTAAGGTAAAATTTGAGTGTTAATTCAAGTTTTCTTAACATCTGAATAACGATTAATTTTATAAGAAAGGGTGTAGACACATTTTTTAGAGAAAATTTCATTTGACTTAAGTCTGCTTCATAAAGTTTCTTAATATAACGCAAGGCAAGTCTAAAAATTAATTAAATATGAACGAAAATAGTTAAAGTGTGTTATTGATATTTTATAAAAGCGGGCTTTGGAATTTTTTTTAAGTTAATATGTATTTATGTCTATTAATCCCTATCTGACATGAAGTTTTAAACATCACTATGATTATTGTTTTTGTTTTTACAATGATACCTGTTTTCGTTATGAAGGTATAAGAAAGGGGCTGATATGGAGAAGGCCCTACCTATCATCCGCAAAGTGGCAGCGGCGTTATCTCAGGCGTAACTGACTTGTGGGGAGTGATCGCTCTGGGGAGTAGTTGGTCTTTTTGGGTAATCATACAAAGGCCCAAGGTTATGCATTTAGTACTTATTTCTTATACCTTCTGTCTAACCACGCCAGTTTCCAACAGCGCTTCATGCTTAGGACCTCTAACACGATAACCATACTGCAGTAACCAGGTTTCGTCCCACATTGACCCTTAATAGTTTTAAAAACAATTTTTTTGAAGTTTGACTATGGTTTCTTCATGTTTCTACATGTCATAAATGTGTGCTGCAAGTGGAATCTGACAAATTTTGAATGGTAAAAGTGTACAAGGTTCTATCAACTTTAAAGCAACAACTAATAGAACAAAAGAATAAAGTATTTTTGTCAAATCAAGGTAATACTGCGCTAGTAGCTTTGGTAACTGAAGGAGAAGACCTAGCCTTAACTCAATTTAAAACGTCAGTGGCTATGTATTATACTACTTGAATAGCGTATTTGGATAAATGGACGCAACACTTCCTAAAATAAGAACCTCACATGTTGGAAACTCATTAACTGTTGCTCAAAAACAACACCTTCATATTCATATAGATAATTTGGAACTTTTTGATGAAATTGAGTGCATTAAAAAATAACACCCAGTCAAACAATAAAAGAGCGGAAAGAAGCTTCTGTTTCAATTGACAAAACAATTGGTTGAGCGCTTTAACCACTTCAAGAGTGGGGCTATACCACACAACAACGTATTAAGAATGGTTGAAATGTGCACATGTTTACCGGGATCCAACGCCGCCACAGAAGTGATATGAATAAAATATCGACCAGCGACAAAACTCGCCTTACTGTAAGACCTTTAAAAGGACTTATAATGAATTGGCTTACATTTTTTACGTACATCCAAAATCGCCCAAATATTTTACAAACGGCGCATTCAATTGAAAAATATACAAATGAGTTACGTTTCGGTCATCATTTTATTAAGTATATAGGGGAGAGTGCCCCAAAATGAGTCCCGTAAGACAAAAATCTAAATAATGCTCAATTATAGGCCATAAAAATTTGGAAAATTATTTTCAGGGTCAACTATTGTGCTCTAAGTATGGTATATGCAATCAATATTCCAAAATATATATTACATGTTTTTGCAACGTTTTAATTGTTAGTGAATTGATCATTTTACCCCAACTAGGTTTGGCAAAATGATCCCTTGGGGTAGAGTAAAATTATTCCTATTTTTTTTAATAGTTCCTTTTTTGGTCAATGAAGTGAAATGAATTGATGAATTTTATTTCAAAAGGAAATATAATATATTTAAGATCTTAGAAAAGTGTCAAAACAAATGAAGCACTCTACATCTTCTTCCACATCCAACTTTTCATCACCTACGTTCTTCTTTTATCACTTTGTCTTTTCTTGAACAGGTATTCTTGTTTTCTCCTTTTCATTAAATGTTGTTTTATTTTTTAATTTAGAACCTCTCTTTTCTTCCAATGCTTCCTTTTTTGTCGCTCATCTAAAAGACGGTCTTTATAAGGAGTGCTTGCGAGAATAACGATACCATCAGATTTTCGTAGCCTGTCGTGGTTCCAGTCTAGGGAAATGGGCAAATATCTTTCAGAAAAATAGTAAAAGAGGTCGATATGATTTGCTATATGAGGAGTTGAAGGAGCTGTTATCGTAACATTTTCAGTTCGATGCAAGTTTTCATCATCTGAATTATAAGGTACGATTCCGGCCTTATTGAAACTACTAATAGCATTCGTGGGGTTACAGGCTTTCATCTAGGATTTATTAAAAATTCTAGAAATTTGAAATACTGTAACAACCCTTCCTGGGTGATTAATTAGTCATTCTTCTAGAGCTACTTCATGGTAGTGATTAAAGGGGTACATAAAGCTAAGGTCTATTGTGCTGTATGCGGGGACAAGCACAGCATGGTGATAAAATTAATCCTGGATTTTTCGGTGACATTTAAGTTCTTAGTTTGGGAAATGTGTCTATCAAGAATAAGAAGGGCTGGGTCTTCCACTGATGCTTTTTTTTTAATAATTGTGGTCCTGAACAGGTTAAGTTTGGCCTATCGTGCTAAATCACACAAGAACCAATCTCTACCAGCACGTTTCGTTGCCTCCAAAAATGAATGCACATTGTTATTCTTGACTGCGAGCTGGTACGCAATAAACCTTACGTCTTTGCTGGTAAGGCCATACATTCGGCTTTCCATATCGAGAATCTGAGTAACCAGCTTGTTTTTTTGTTCTTTCGTGAAAACAGTAGTTTTGCTACCTAGTCTCTTTAACTGGTTCGTGGTTAACGTGTTTTTCCCATTACTTTGTTGCTTTAAATTCATTAACGACACGTCCAAGTTCGTTGCCGCTGTTTTATACATAAGGCCATTATGTACACTTTCAATAGCTTACTTTATTTTATTTTGGCCCATTTCTGCCTGTCAGTTTTTCGTTTGTATTTTTGAACCATTTTTCCGCTTTAAAAAATAATATTAAGTTATGCATTCTTTAGATCCCGGAATTATTTAACCCGATAGTATGGGGAATCGTTTTGCCCGAACAGTGCGTTGGCATGTTTATCAGGTAACAGTTAAGGCTTGGCATTTCGTAAACATCTCAGATTTTAGGCAAAATATTGGACTTTCAGTAACTGTATTACAATTGAACACTTCTACTTGCTTAAAAAATTCCTCTTTACACGAAATCACGATAACATGATATTTCTACGTCCGCTGCTCACATTCAACTGGCGACAGAAACGCACCGGGTGATGGTTACGCAATAAAAATACAGATGGCCAGGAATTGTTTTGCCCGCAGGGATCATTTGGGGGCCACTCTCCCCCACTTTTTAAAAACAAAAAAAACCTGAATTAAATAGATTTAATTTAGTTTTCTTGACACTATTACATTATGACATGGGACTCCTAAAAACTTACCATAAACAACCAAGACATTTGTGACTTACACTAGAGAGCATGTAAACTCATAATTTTGTATCTAATTTAAACTCTCTTTGCCTTACTAAGGAGGAGGAAGGAAGTAGCCCACCACCTTGTCTCAGTCAATTCGTCCATATATCAGGATAGATCGAGCTAGGAGGTTGGTTCGGTGTTAGAAGGATACTCGGCGTATTACGAGTGATGGGAGGTAGAGTACAGCGACTCTTCGTTAAGAGCTTGGTGCGTATGGGATAGGATAAGGAGTTAGACATAGTTTGGCAGGAATTACTATAGTAGTTGAAAATAAAAACCAAAACCAATATGTAACTGATTAAAAATTAAATATATATTTAAATAAATGAAAATTGAGTTAAAAATAAACATAAGTGACTCACTACTACAGCGAAGCAAATAAACTTTAGAATTTAAAATAAATCAAAATAACCAGTTAGTCATAAAAAAGATGCGATATCGTTTGGCTCTGGCCTCTCGTCGCGCATACCAAAACATACTGAGGCCATTAACATCCGGTATCAGGTGTAGGTTGGTTTCGACACGTGAGAATACGATGGGCCGGGGTGTCGAAGGGCCGCACGTCGGACAAAGGTCATCATCGGAGTCGCCAATGCGCTTCCGATGACATCCAAATCCTTCGTGCGAGGTAAGGATGCGAACGGCGGTTCGTCCTGCTACATAATTTTGGTGGAGTATTTGGTAAACTCTCAGACTTTCTCTCTCTCTCTCTCTTTTAAAATTGGCCGCCATCACATTTTAAGTTATGTTGGCAGTACTGAATGTTAACGTGTAAAACGGATTTAATATGTTGACAATTGTCAACAAACGTTAACTAAACTTTTACTGTTTTGCACACCGAGGCCAGAAACAATGAGTTTCCAGACGATTTGGATGATTTGAAAGTCAGTGTTGTCGGACAGAACCACAAAATTAAAAAAAAATTAAAAATTTTAGACGATATTTCGCTCATGATCCGTATGATAAAAATGAGACACTCCCTTACTTTTAGATGTAAAATTCAAATCTGCGGAAGATTCGCAAATTTTATTAGATTGGTCTGAATCGGACGGATCTCTAAGGTTTAGTTACAGTTAATATTATGCAGAACGTAAAATTCGGAAATACTCATCTTTAAGTACAGGGCACCGCAAACTAATTTCTTGATATAGAAATACACTGCTCAAAAAAATTAAAGGAACACTTTTGGATAACCCTGTAATTTTTGGCTTGCTGTTATTAACAAATGAAAATTATATTTTCATAATTGATTTGCATTGTATTTTAGTGATTTGATAAAAAATAAACGTGATTATGCTCATTTATTCGAGATAAGTTTAATATTCCACAGCAAGTACAGAAAATAAAGTGATTATGAAAATATTCACATTTAGGTTTTATGTTTATAGAGCTTCACCTGGCAACGGCATGACAGGTTGTAGTTGTTGAATTCATTATCTTTCAAAATGAAAGATCTTAGCGAGATAGAAGTCGCTCGTGCTATAACTTTAATTGAAAATGGTGTAAAAATTCGACAAGTAGCAAGAAATTTTAATCGCAGTCCATCAGTTATCAAACGTGTGTATGATCGCTATAGAGAGAGTGGACAATATAAAAGACGAACCGGACAAGGTCGAAAGCGAAAAACTACACAAATTCAGGAGTAGTAGTTTCTTCTTTACGAAACCGAATAGCGACAGCAAAAGACCTTTAAAGTACACTTAGGATGGCTCATCATTTCTGACCAGACTGTTAGAAACAGGTTACGGGAAGCAGATTTAAAACCAAGAAGACCGGTACGAAAACATGTTTTAACTCGACATCATAAAACTTTGCGATTAAACTTTGCTCGTGATCATTTGAGATGACAACTTAGACAATGAAGACCAGTACTTTTTACAGACGAATCAAGATTTCGTCTCACTCGTTGTGGTGGCCGGGTGCGTGTATATGGTCTGGGGTGGAATAAGTTTGGAGGAAAAAACCGATCTTGTGGTGATACCAGGAAGTCTTACAGCTGCAAGATATATTGATATCATTCTGCCAGATCAGGTTATTCCTGCAGCATATGGTATAGGCCCCGATTTTCTTTTCATGCAGGATAATGCAAGCCCTCATACTGCTGCGATTACTATAGATTTTCTTAACGAGCATGAAATTCGTAAAATGGATTGGCCAGCGATAAGTCCTTAATCCAATTGAACACTTATGGGATATATTGGACAGACGTATTCAACGTCGTCCAAATCCACCTCAAACCCTTCAGCAACTAACAGAAGCCCTAGTCGAAGGATGGGACCGTATACCACAGGAAGACATTAGAAGGCTCGTGAGAAGTATGCCAAGAAGATGCCAAGAAGTAATTCGTGCTGCTGGAGGGCACACGCGATACTAAAACACATTGGTTTTCAGATAACGTAACATTGCCATTAAAAAATATTTTCTTTTCATTTTGTTATTCGCACATTTTTTTAAATTGTTAATCTTAGTTTACGAATAAAGGATTAGTTGAAAGTTCTATTAATCGATTTATTAGAAAAAAATATGTGTCTTTCAGAGTATAAATGTTCATCTGTATACAGGGTGTCCGGTGAGGAACTGTACAAACTGAAATGGTATTTTCCTTGGGTCAATTTAAGTAAAAAAAGTCCCATAAACATAGGTCTGATTCGCAATAGTTACCCAGATACAAGCGTTTAAAGTTTATAAATATTTTTTCAAAAGTAATCATTATTAGTCAACTGGAAAAACAAAACCGAAACAATCTGTCATTTATTCGTTTGTGTTCTAATAATGACAAAGTGGATTGTAGTAAATTCAGTGTAATTTAAATTTAAAATGACTTTTCAATTTTCTAACGAAGAGTATGCTGACATCATTTACATTTATGGATTTTGTGATGGAAATGCGAGAGCTGCCGTTAGGGAATATGAACGAAGATTTCCCAACAGGAGGATTCCAAATCACCAAACCTTTTCTTCTGTGTTTCAACACGTTCGAACTCATGGTTCATTTCCATCAGTTTCAATAAGATCTGATCGTCCTGTGGAGTTAAATGTGAATACAGATGGTTGATCGAAGTCCAGGGTTGAGTGTTAGAAGAAATGTAAATTACACTTAATTTACTACAATCCACTTTGTCATTATTAGAACACAAACGAATAAATGACAGATTGTTTCGGTTTTGTTTTTCCAGTTGACTAATAATACTTTGAAAAATATGTGATCATTTATAAACTTTAAACGCTTGTATCTGGGTAACTATTGCAATCAGACCATGGTTCTATTGACAACCTTATCATTATCACTTAATAAGTTTACAGGAGTACAGAAAACTGTTCCTTTAATTTTTTTGAGCAGTGTATTTTAAAAACCTGTGCGAATTGATAGAAGCGTATTTAATTACTTCTTGTAAATCACTGGATCGAGAATTAAATGTTGGGGGTTTCCCCAAAGATGCTTTAACGGTCATCGTTCTTCAACAGGTTAACATTAATAACCTTGAAGAATAAGGAATATTTTAGTATTAACCCAATTTGAGTTAATTTATGAAAGTTTCACTTCATAAAATCATAATAAGATTATGGGTATATGAAGTTTATGCGTTTATAGGTATGAATCAAATTAAAATTTATGGATTAAATAAACCAAATTATTCTTATACAAGTAACATGATAATAGGTAATTTTAGCCCCTTACCGTTTAAGTCGAGAGCAAATAGACTTTTGATTTACGTATTTAATAAAATTAATAATAATTTTTAAACACAATATTATTAAATTTTATCAGTTTGTTTAAAATCTGCATTCCCTCTTTAAATTATTATAAACAAATGATAATGGTAAATAGCTATTTAAATAAATAGTTCTTTTAGCTTTTATATGATACTAACAATTCACTTAAATAGTAATAACTAATTAAACCTCTAATAGAAATGCATCGCGCAAATAAGTTATCCTTTACCTATTTGTCAAGGTTTATGTCAGCTTGCTCTTTACACCTGTAGTATAGTAATATATGGTTATTGAGTAATATTTTTAATAAATCACATGCAAAAATATAGTGCTATGAACCAATATCTATTTACAGATATTAACAAAGAATTTGTCATAAGTAAATTTAGATATTTAGAGAAATCGATTAAATTTGTTTGCAGTATCATGGCCTAAATATTAGCTGATCATTATGTATCCCAAAAGTTAAAGCCCTAATGTTATGCTGAAGCTGTGATGAGTAGTGTTAATCATGATCGCTTTTGTACAAATAATTCCCTTATAAAAGGTTCAAATTGTATTAAAAAGAAATCATCTTAATTAAAAGAAAATGGTTGTTTGAAGGATACCTAACCTTGAAATAAATATATGCACGAACATTAACAAAAATTGAATTGTGCACATTATTCTTATCGGGAGCATCATTAATTTTTTCTGTTTCACAGCATTAGGGCGTGTAAAATATAACACACCCTAAAAGCTAATTCCATTAGCTTGAAATGTGTCTAAGGTTTAATTTACAATTTCGTTTACACAGGAAGGTAAAATGCCAAATTTATATATTTGCATGTAACAAAATAATTCTTCCTATAATGTAGGTTGACTTTTTAAATACCACATTTAAAAGCTACGACGTACAAAATTTTTTATAATTTATTATAATTAATGGGTACCTTGTCCCACGCAATACGTTTCAAGAAATTATAGAAAATCGTTTATAATGATTTCTTAGATATATCTAAATAATAATTTAATAACAGCTTTATAACGCCCATCTAACCTCGAAGCTAAACTAGTGCACTTATATAAGAAAAATAACAAAGTTAATACTTTTTGTCAATAACACGAGTTTCAAGTACAAAAGATGATCATTAGTAAACAATTTCATCTAAATTTTCTGAAGTTTTACTTGCGGTAAACTATTCTGTCGTTAAAGCATTACATCGCAATTTTAGATAATTTAGTAACTGTTAATCGAAATAAAAACATGTTTTATCAAAGTACTTATAATTAGCAAACGAATTTGCTAATTTGGCTATTTTATCAGTAACCATCAAGATAAATAAATAATTAGATGAAGTAACGTTCGCGCATAGTTACTATTTAATTTTCAGTAAAAAGTAAATATAAACTTACTTTGTGAAATCAACAATACGAGAAGTAGAAAAGTCGGTGAGCTTTCGTCACTAGTTGAGCCACTAACTGGAGCTTTGTTTTAGTTTGAGGAAGGTACTTTCGACTTCACTCAACCTCAACAAGTGGGGGATTGATTCTAACAATAAACATCACGTAATAGTCGCGAACTTATTATAATCAGTTTAATAAATAAATATAACAGGTAAAACGTAAAAAAACAGGTGTTATTAAGAAAATGACGTATATTTCCTCACCCTTGATTTCCACGACATTTAATTGAGTCATTAACATTTATAGTGTTAAATACCATCCTATCATCATCGTACCTGGAAGTGTTTGAAGGAATTTAATATCACTGTGTTATATGCAATGCAAAATGGCCATATTAAATTTAATTGTATAAAATGATTCTTTAAGCAGATGAAATTGTCTTCCTACAGTAGTGTTAAAAATCTAGTCCTCCTACTCGATGACATAATCATCTTGTGTTACTAAAGCAAAATATTTTTATCAATGACTATTTACATTAAATTCGTTTAGTCGTAGTAACAATTTTATTAATTGTTTATTGGGCTAGATTTATTATAATGTAGTTGTTCTACCTTCTACAATGTGGAGCAAAATAGTTTAAACGCAGAATATTATCTGCGTAGCCGCCATAAAATAATAAATGTGTATAAGCAATGTAAATTGTAAACGATTTAAGTACTTCCACTAGCTACTTAATTCGTTTATGAGATGGCAATATTTTAATTGCATTGTACATATTATTAAATAACCTTGGTGTTAATTTTGTCTTTTATCGATGAAACAAAGCGCCAAGAGTATTATTTATTCATGAAGGGAAAGGATAATAAAATTTTTAATTTCCTAATTAATAACGAATTATTTTTTTCTTTTTAAAATTATGACAAATTTGCCAAGGGTTATGTAGTATGTGCTCAGGTATGCATAACAATACATCATCTAATTCTAATTTAATCATTTTGTTAGTTTTATACAGTTATGCTTCCTAGCACTTTCCCGTTCCTTGTTTGGTGGTAGATGATTAAGATTGATCGCATAATATCTCATAAATAAACAATATAAACAACTACCATTTCATCATAATGATAGTATCTGCGTGACTGCAGTTAACATTCATTTCAACATAATTGTAAATCAATGCATGCATTTTATTTTATTTATTTTTGATTTTAAAGATGGTAAAATAATTTTTACCAATACGCACATCAACATTTGGTTTAACTGCTACCTTAAAATAGTACTAAGTAGAATAATTTTATTACAATGTGACTTGTTATGTTACTCAATTCTCTTCGAGTTAGCACGCGTTTTCACGCTCAACGGTCTGGGCATCGTGATCTTCGCCGTTTCTAAATTAGGTCTGACACTGCTTGCATACAGACAATACAAAGAAGCGGTTAACATCCAGGAGAAGAACTACGGCCAGTAGCAGCAAGCAAAAGCCCCAGGACAACAACCATAGGATCATATAAAGATACAAGATACAGCAACACTGAAGAATCCAAGACACCTAGGGTCGACGTCGGGACAGAAGCAGTTCACAGTTAATAAAACCTATATTGTTTTAACATTTGTTTTCCTCCCTTTCTACTAGGTCTCTGACTGCCAATCCTGATACCTACACCCATTTCGACCAAACAACTTAATCCTAACCATACCCGTTCCCAATACTCGAGGTATTGCATCCGGAATATCCCTTAATCCATCAATACACAAAAAACTTATTCAGCTCCTTAAAACCCTTTAACTTCCCTTGGTTGAACTTTACGTTTAACCACAACTATACCTGCCTCTTTGAAACCTCCTCTCCGTTACCAGAGGGTACGCAGCTTACGCTGCGACATCACTTCGGGGATCACACAGTCACACTTGTCCAACTTTTCGTTCCATGCCCCTCTAACTCCACTCCTAGACCTCTTTTATTTCGTGACGTCACGTAGATGAGGATATCCTAGCTGAAGAGATCTTGAATGCGATTGGTTAGTCATCTGTGCGCAAGGTCATTCGCATCATCTAGAAGACTACAAACCAACCCACATCCCAAGTCCGCGTTATCATCACATCCAAAACTTTCTCGCACACGGAGTCACCATGTTCACGAGACACTACCGGTGTGAATCTTCCCTTATCTCACCACCCCTACCCAAGTATTGTGTTGTTTATGCACCCCAGGAATGATGCATATTATTAAATATCTTGATAGAAAAAGGAACACTTTGTTTGTTTAATTACATTTATTTTAAAACTTAAACTTAACAACCCACAGGTGACTCATAAATGATCTTAAAAGGGGCTGACTAACTGTACACTTTATAAATTCGTGCTATGGTTAGAATGGGTCGGCATTTCTACTTAACAACACGCATTTGTACCTGCTCAAAGGGGAGACCGGCACTGCCTGCTGCAAGCTGAATGTTTCCAACGAATATGTTATGAATAAGAATTGACTATAACCCTTAACCTACTTAGCATACTCCCCCCTCTTGAAAAGCGGAGCTTTTAACATAACAAATTTACTGTATGGGTAATACGCACACTTTCCAGACTGGTCTTTTAACAATACCGTTTTGCGTTTTTATAGTTACCTGCGTTTGATGTTCCACTTGGTATGATTTTGGGGCGTTGCCAAGTATTATCGTAACCATCTTTTCCAAAAGTCATATCTGAGTTTTTTAATTAATTCATATTTGGATAAGCGGTTTATCTTGATTTCTTCCATATCAGATTATATTGGTGTTACCAAAGATTCCCCAATAATGAAGTGAGCTGGGGTTAAGGGTAGAGGTCATCGGGGTTGGGTGAAAGAGGAGTAAGTAGTCTCGAATTGAGACATGATTCTATTTCGGTTAGGACGGTGTACATTTCTTCAAAGGTTAATATAGAGTTACCAACAACTCCTTGTAAATGAAATATTAAGGATTTGATCACAGCTTCCCAAAGTCCTCCAAAGTGAGGGGAGCTAGGGGGGATGAAATGTCAAGTAATGTTGTCTTTACTTAATTTATCCTTTATATTGTTCAGAAAGTCATTGGATCGCGATTAGCGCCAACAAATGTTTCAGCATTGTCTGAATATACATTAGAAATTTTTCGTCTACGAGCCATGAGCCTTTTGAGGGAGTATAAGAATGCCTTAGATGTTAAACCAGAAATAAGGTCAATGTGAATAGCATTTGTCAATAGGCAAGTAAATAGTGCGATGTAGGTTTTAGTGGCAGCTTTGCTACGCCCAAAACCGTTTTTAATTTGGATTGGACCGGCATAATCGATGCAACAGTTAACAAATGGTCTAGCTGGTGGTATTCTGTGTATTGGAAAATCTTCCATTAACTAATGCCTAATAACTGGTCTGTATTTTTTTTTCAAACTACCACCTACTCGTAATACCTGGTTAATGTCTAGAATGCAATTTAGAGTTTTAAATTGACCCTTGTAACTTGGTGAGTTTTTTTGCTTGCAATGAATTAAGTTCATTTTGAAAGGTGCTAACTTGAATCGTTTTAATAATCTGAATTTCGGAATTACGTAATTAGTGGGAACTTAAGCATCCCTTAATTTCCAATATTTTCGTGTTTTTTGAATGAATCTTATACAGTAGGCCATTACCCATTACAACTTTGAGAATGAAGAATATTTCAATAAAGGTTCAAAAGTGTTTATTTGGATCATGAAATTAACATGAGTTTGAACCTTTCGCACTTTTGGGAGTGCAGCAGTTTGCACTCTCAAAAGTTACTATGTTTTCTACAGGTCTACAATTATTATTTTGTAAAATCCAGTAGAGCCATGTGAACCATAAATTTGAATTTTTCAGATACATTTCCAAGCATCCCCGGGAAATTAGGTCTGCTGGGTTATCACGTGCCCGGACGTGTCGGCATTGCTTGGCTTCGCAAAAGGTCAGTATTTTCGCTATTTTATTACCACAAAAATTTTGCATTTTGCACGGGTTAAAACTATTTTAGAATCGGTCCAGCAAAATATTTGATAATGGATAATTTAATTGCCTTTACTACCTCCATAACTAGTTCTGCTAATAACAATGCACCGTACAGTTCAAGTTTCGGAAGCGTTAAGGGTTTTAATGCGGCTACCCGCGATTTTCCACAAAGCAATTGAGATGCGTTTCAAAATCCATGAATTTGTATAGTGATTGGATTACTAACCAGAATCACGTTTCTAGTGTGTATATCACTTAAACCTTTGAGAAGTTAAGTCCATCGGGAATGCAATTCGTTCCAGTTGATCTTAGCTGCCCAAAGTTACATAAGTAACTCTACATAATCTAAAGGTTTGCAGCCATTCACTGGGGTGATTTCACCATAAAATTCTAAGTTAATCTCTATCGTTATGGTGTATCGCTTGATGTTTCTTAAACCTAATCAAAATTGCAATTAAGTCATGTTGGATGACCATTAATGTATCGTTTAATGACGATCGCGGTTTTCAAAACCGCGATATGGGGCAAGGCAAATGTTGATTGAGTTTCGTGCGCCTTCCTTACTACCAACCATATGACCTAATCTTTGATATTCGTGTATGAAATCTGTAGAATCCCTTAATCAGTAGTGATATAGGGTAGGTTCTGGCTCAGTTCAAGGTCACTCGCCCTAATGCTTTGTATATGGAGAGTATAGAGAATTTCCATGTAAAGCGTAAGTGTGCGAGTGAGAGAGAGAATGTTTTGAGCTCTTGGAGCCGGTTCAAACCTTTGGCCGAAAATTTTTGGAGGTGTTGAAGGTGAAAAAATCTAAAAATAGATATGTCAAGGTCATCATCACATTGCAATTCTTAGAAATCTAAAAATAGAATCAGTTCATAGGGGGGGAGGACAAGAATTTTTCAAGGTTGGTGGTTTTCAAAGATATGTCAAGGTCATCATCATCATCATATTATTAGTTTGAAATAAAAAAAATGTATCTGGATTGTTTTACTTAATGTATAAATTCTTTTTTTCGTAAACTTTACCCAGAGGGTACTTAAAATTATTTTTATGCAATGTTATCGAAAAAAAACGATTGTTCTACATTCATACATAAGTAGGTTCATTTAGAGCATGAAAGGTGAAATACATAGAAAAGCTTTATTCATATCTCGCCCATGAATGTTTTTTTCCCTTTGCACATGTTCTGATTTTTACGTTAGTAGTAGTAGTTAGTTAGTAGTTAGTAAAAAAAAAATCCCTGAACCCGAAAAAATAAATTTTAGAAAATTTCTGTGTGTGTGCATGTGTGTGTGTGTGTGTGTGTGTGTGTGTGTGTGTGTGTGTGTGTGTATGTATGTGTGAGCGCGCGCGAGCGTGCTTGCGTGCGTGCGTGCGTTGTGTATGTGGTTGCGTGCGTGCGTGCTCATGTGTGTGTCTGTGGTCACTCGCCAGCCGAAACTGTACGGACGATTTTGATGAAGTTTGGAATGAAGGCAAAACAAGCTTTTAAACGCAATAGGTATACAGCGGGTGAAAATAAGGGTGGTGTCTTGGAAGCAAATTTTCAAATAAATCGCACGAAATCCAATTTTTTGCAACTTTTTAAAACTTTCAAAATTGAATTACAATTATTATCACATATACATTTTTTTGTAGAAATATACATTTCCGATACAGTTCAAGGTATAAAAGAATTGGAAATAGATATGCGTAGTGTAAAGAGATTTCCTTACGTAATAAATTATGGTATAAATTTGCCTATATTTAAGGGTTTAATCTTAAGCAATTATTCGAAATTGATTTATTCAAAATTCTCTCCAAACATTTTTTTATATTTTCTAGGCAACCAGCTACTCTTATGAATGCAACTAACTTGCTTCTTCTAAAGATACTTGTATAGGAGATATGAATTTTCAAATATTTAATATTGATATTGTTATCACTTTCTAACTATTTTGGTTACAAACTTGGGATTTTGAAAATAAACTTTGTTCATTTGCGCTTATGAAATGATATTATCCTGATGTCAACACTACTTCCGGTTTTTCCGGAAATTGAAAACACTCCTCGTATTATTTGAAAGGGAGGAGCGAAATTTGCATTAAAATGACATAAAACAGTCCATAGTTATCTTGAAAGATAAGCGAAATATCTATTTTTAACTTTCAACCTACATGTACATATGTAGGTATAGAAGATTATGCAATAGACTTTTTTTTTACTATCGCTAAATCGGCTTATTAGCTCATTTTACAACTTTTGGAATTTCGTCAAGATCGACCATGTCTGGTGGTCTCGGAGAGGGGTTTTTTAATAAATATTTCTAAAACAGCTGAATATTTCAAAGATATAAAAATACCGCATCTATTTTTTAGT
Source organism: Vesta saturnalis (assembly GCA_036346205.1). Classification (NCBI taxonomy): domain Eukaryota; kingdom Metazoa; phylum Arthropoda; class Insecta; order Coleoptera; family Lampyridae; genus Vesta; species Vesta saturnalis. The sequence continues at coordinate 37,014 of JARFJB010001025.1, read as the reverse complement.
ATTTTGCAAGAAAGTCCTGTATTGCACTAGCATTCGCCTAGTTTTTAAAATGAAAACTATTCTCTTTTATAATGTATCTTAAACTGATGTAGTTCCATAAACAAAGATGCATTTATTTTATCTCATGTATATTGCATTACTCATAACTTTCACCGAAGGTTTAGATTAAGTTCAATGGCACTAAGATTTATAGTCTTCTTTTTTAATTTCGCATAAGTGAAACAATAGCTTTTTATTTATTTTATATTAAAATGGGTTCTATTTTTACTTTACCACAACTAAAAAAACAATTAGCAGATACTACAAAACACACACAAACACACGCACGCACGCACGCACGCGCGACGCACGCACGAACGCACGCACGCACGAACGCACGCGCGCACGCACGCACGCACGCACGCACGGACGGACGGACGCACGCGCACGCACGCACGCACGCACGCACGCACGAACGCACGCGCGCGCACGCACGCACGCACGCACGCACGCACACGCACGCACGCACACGCACGCACACGCGCACACGCGCACACGCGCCCACGCGCCCGCGCGCCCACGCGCGCACGCGCGCACGCGCACATGCGCAGACGCGCAGACGCGCACACGCGCACACGCGCACACGCACACGCGCACACGCGCACACGCGCACACGCCCACACGCGCACACGCGCACACAATATAGAAATACAATTGTTGTCGCAAAAGCAGAGGAAACTCATCGAACATTGTTGGTAGCACGTTATCTAAAAATTCAAGATACCTATTGGCGTTTAGATTACCACCATAGAAATAAGGCCCTAGTAATTGGTTTCCAATTAAACCGCACCAAACATTAGTTCCCCATACGGTTTGATGGTTAGTTTCCATTGACCAATGAGGATTTTCGTCAGACCAATAACGATTGTTTTGTTTATTAATAACTCCATTATTTGTAAACTTGGACTCATCTGTCCATAAAATATGATCTAAAAATAATGGATTGTGATCACATTGCTCAACTATACATGCAATCAAAGTTAATCTCCGATCAGAGTCTTGAAGCCGCAAGTGTTGAACCAAATCGACTTTATAATGCAGCATTCTGAATTTTTTTAATGTCCTGTGAATTGAGCCAACTGATACACCTACTTCTTGCGCTACATGTCTAATAGATGACCGTGGATTTACTCTAAAATAACCCAATATTTGTACTCCAATATCTTCGGTCAAAACATTTCTTTGTTGTTCTAAATTCTCATAATTTACTCCTGGTAATGTTCCACGGATTCTAAGCGATTGTTCAATGTTTCGTATGTAACTTTCGGAAGGATGGTATCTATTGGGATATCTTTGTGCGTATAATTCTACCGCTCGTCCAGAATTACGTTTACATTCACCGAAAATTAACAACAGGTCAACTTTTTCACTGTTATTCATTTTAACAATTATTTCGATTGAAATCAAATTAAACCTTTATCTGATTGTCAATTTCAATAAACGAAAAAACAATTGCGATGCGATTTTGTTGACGTACGCTGCCTACGGTTTTGTTTGATGCTTCTAATCGTATAATAAAATTGAAAAATTTTCGATGGCATTTTTCTCTAATTTTTTTTTATAAAACCCTATAAGAATTTTATACGTATGTATTGAGAAAAAAATAAGCAATGCAAAAATTCAAAAATATATATACAGTGTGATTTAAGAAAATAAAATTATGTGCGCTTCCGGTCAAACCGGAAGCTTAAAAAATTATCTAAACCAAGCATTTAATAGAGTATTTGTAAATGAATAAAAAACTATTTAAACACTTTGTTGTTGAGTGGAGATCCTCCGGATTGTTTAATTAGATGTTGATTTTTGTTACCAACGAAACTATGCATAAAATACTAACATTTGGCATAAATATTGACGTTTAGTAACAATATAAAATTTAAAAAATCTGAAAATGGTAAGGTATTAATATACATTTCTTACAAAATATATAATTTTCATTTATTGTAGCCGCCAAAAAAACAGGGAGTTAGTGAGTACCAACTCTTCATATTAAATTCAAATATATCTAACAATACGTTGTAGTTATCGATGGAGTGGATACCACTCCTATGAAAAGAGAGCAATTAGAAGTGTTTGCTCTTAAAATTAAAGAAGAAAATGAAAGAGAAAGAGAACAAAGAAATTTTTTTCAATTAGAACGTGATAAAATTCGTACGTTTTGGGAAATTACCAGAAAGGAATTAGAAGAATGTCGTGCAAAATTAAGAAACAAAGATCGACAAATTGAGGAATCGAGAGAAAAAGATTATGAGGAATTAAAGTTTTTTAAACAGAAAGTAAAACATCTACAATATGAGCACCAAAATAGTCTTACCAAATGCAAATCAGAAGCTCTTGCATCAATTAAAAATGCAACCGATGACCATGCACAACAAGAGTGGGAACTTTTAAAGGATAAAAGAGATTTGAAAATTAAACAACGAGAACAGGAAGTTGCAGCACAAGAGCAACTTAGAGCTTTTAAACTGGTAACTAAAAAATACCAATCCAATTGGTGTTTTAAATAATGCTGTTTTCCTTGTTAAGGAACACAGTAAGTTAATCAATGAGGCTAGAAAGGATTTTGAAAACAAAGCTAGAGAGATGGAATTAAAATATGAAAAAAAGTTCAATTTGCTTAAGCATGAATTAGAAACCAAACATAAGTATACATAGTATTCATATATTTAAATGTTTACATTTCTGTGTAATAACAGAATGGAAATGGCGGAAGTTGAAGAAAGGAAAAATACACAGATTTCAGATTTGACCAAGTACCATGATACATCCTTTACTGAAATGAAAAACTACTATAATGATATAACTCTAAATAACTTAGCATTAGTCAGCAGTTTAAAGGTTTGTAGTTTTTCGTATTTATAATTAACCTACTATTCTTATTTCCTTCTAGGATCAAATGGAAACGTTACAAAAACAAAATGAAAGAATGACGAAACAAGTTGCAGACGTAACTAACGAAAATCGAAAATTAACTGATCCACTAAAAAAAGCTTTGGAAGATTTAGCTGAGTATAAACGACAACTACAAAATTACGAAAAAGATAAGCTGGCTTTAGCGGTTTTTATTTCACTATTTTTATTTAATACCCTCACACGTAATTTTCAGAAAGCTACAACACAGTTGGCTGAGACGAAAAAAGAATTGGACTGCATAACTTGGTCAAATACTGCTCTTGAAATGCGATTTGAGAAAGTAGTTTTGATAATTTATAAACTTATTGATCATTTACAATTTATTGCAGTTGCAAGCGGAACGAGACGAACTTCAAAAAAAATTTGTTAAAGCAATACTCGAAGTTCAGCAAAAGACTGCATTAAAGAATGTGTTATTACAAGGTAGGATATCAAGATTAAATGAGCAAGCGGAAATCAAAGAAGCGACAATAGATACTTTAAGTAAAGAAACAGATAAGCCACCTAAATCAATACAGAAAAGTTTGGAGGTATTTGTTAATCAATCTTCAATGCATTTCTTTAATTTTTTTACTAATACAAGTTCATTATGTGAATTCGATAGGTGTGAGTGTGTGCGTTAGTGTATGCCTATGAAGGCGCAGGTATGTATGCTAAAAAAATCGTTACGTTTTCAGGATACGGGTATCAATTTAGCGTTTCACTCTGCTTTCTAATCGGAATCGTGATTTTATGTCAGAAAATGAATGGAAGCTGTACTTGACTGGTTTTATTGTTACAGAAAATGTTATCGCAGAAAAATATGGCTATTAAAGATTTAGAATACGAATTAGCTAGAGTATGTAAGGCACATGACGATATGCTGGAAACATATGAAGAAAAACTTATACAATATGGAATTCCTAAACAAGAACTTGGTTTTAAACCAATGAGATATGTACCCCGAAATCAAGCAGGGCTGGCTAGAACGCCGGCAGGCCTAGTTACACAGAATAAATAATTTTTTTTAATCTTCTGGCCTTAATTTTGTTTTCTGTAAATTGTAACTATTAGAAATAAATCATTCTACGTATTTCGAAAACTATATATATACACGGTGTTTCCTAAGTACGGTACATAACTTCAGGAGCGTATTCTGCCACTACAATAAAGGCATTTTGCTTATAAACCATGTCTCGAAAATGCTTCGTTAGGGGTACAGGGTGTGAAAGTTTCATTGAAAAATTATAATTTTTTTAATATTTCCATAACCACTTGAGACATTTCAATAAAATTTTGCAATGTTTGAGAGTTAACAACGATGCGGGCTTTATGCTAAAACCGGCGATTTTTAAACTGTCTTAACGATGTACAACAAAAAAGTTATCTTAAATTGGAATGTATCATAATTAAATGTTCATGAATGAATACAACGCCATTTTTATTTTTTTTATTATTTAATTAGAAATAGCAATCGTGAAAATAATCACCACTGACACAGAATTAAAGTAAGTGTTGAAAATGGCCACCTTCTGATAAAACACACGATTCCAATCGTCTCATCAAAGACTGTCTCACTCGTTCAAAAACTCCTGGAGTATTTCTTTTGGCATTACAACTTTGAATTATTCGATTTATTAAATCATTTTCATCTAATACAGGTGCTTTATACACGAGTGACTTGAGGTGACCCCATAAATAAAAGTCCTAAGGGTTCAGATCGGGACTGCGATGTGGCCAAGCGTGAGAACCTCCGCGACCAATCCAGCGATTATGAAAAGTGTTGTCGAGGTACTGACGTGCAACAAAGCTGAAATGATCAGGGGCACCGTCGTTCATAAACCATAAATTAACTCTCAGCTGCAGAGGCACCTCTTCTAATAGAACGTTTAGTTCGTCGGCTAAAAACTGACTATACGAATTACTATTTAGTCGGGTGGGTAAAAAGTGTGGTCCAATAAGATGGTCACCAATAATGCCTATCCATACATTTAGTGAAAATGTTTGCTGAAAGCGACCTTCTCTTAAGGCATGGGGATTTTCGTCCGCCCAAATATGTTCATTATGAAAATTAATAATAGCTTCTCGCGAAAAAGTTGCCTCATCAGTAAATAAAACTGTACTCAAAAAAATGTTATGAGCCATTGCATGGAGTATCCACCTACTAAAATTTAGCCTTGGTTGAAAATCGCGAGGCAACAGAACCTGTACTCGTTGTATATAGTACGGAAATAGTAGAGAAATTTTCAAAACTTTCCAAACAGCCTTGGACTTACTTGAAGCTGTTGTGCTATCTTTCTGGTACTTGTAGAAGGATTTTCTTCTATTTTTCGTAGTATAGCATCTTCTAGCACAGGCGTTGTTACTGTTCAAGGTCTACCAGGAACTTCCGACTTATGCTTAATACTGCCGGTTTCACTCAATCTGGCGTGTAGCTTTCTAAATGTTTTAGCACATGGCGTTACTCTATTCGGATAACGTTCATGATGAATTCGCCGAGCTTCTACTGAATTTCCATTTGCTAGGCCATAAATGAAATGCATCTGAGCCAATTCAACGTTAGTAAAGTTGTTCATTTTATGTTTTGAATGCTTTACACAAAGATAACGTCGATTAGATTGCAGATGTTAGCAACCTCGGCGTCAAATTCCACAGGTACCTCTTTAGCTGAAGCGTGTGATGCCAACGTGACTGGGGACCCATATGAAAATGACTTGCTCTTTTAGCTGTTTTAAAAGTCTACTTGCTATAAGTATACCAGAAATAACTTTTTCCTCCGAGGTTGACGTTTGTATAGCCCGATAGAACCGATAACGAGCTTGTGGATATCAAAAATTTGTTACTCTATACTTATTTGTAACAGATCTACTTTAACGTGTAGAATGTTAGGCAGCCAGGGTAATACGGTAAGTATATTTCCTTTGCGGGTATGTTTAGTTCCTCTGCTATAACTGATGACCTAAACGATCAGGATCTATGACGTGCTGGCTCCATCCTGTATTTATCTTGAAATATATTTTTCTCATATGTGGACAAAATTTCAGGTTGTTTAAATCTATGTAGATTCAGTCTATATAATGCGCTGATTTTTTGGAGACGAAGATAAAGTGGCTCCAATCCACAATCTGCATAGAGACAGACAGACCGAATATGACTTAAACGCACCAGTACCATACCTTATAAGTTATAACATGATTGTCTATGGAGATTAAAAGTGTTAAACGACTTTTTTCGAAGAAGAGTATGCTACACATTCGTAGTCCAATCTGATGGTTACCAGACTCTTGTGTATGCGTAGCAGCACTTATCTATTTGATGCCCATTGCGTATGTGTTAAACATTTTAAAATGTTAAGATATCTCTTATATGAAGCTGTGAGTTCGTCAATATGTGGCTTACACGTAAGGTTTTGGTATAATCGTATTCTTAGACATTTAAATTCGCCTACGTTTTCGATTAAATGATCATTCAAGATAAACCGTGGCATATCTATGCAGGTCGAACGTTTTCTGTAAAAAATGTATATATTGAGACAATGTCAGAGGTAAACATTTCTTTAGATCCTCTGCAACCTGCACAAGACCCATCTGCAGTGTTGATAATATCCGAAAGAGCACAATATCGTCAGCGTAAGCATGGTATCAAAGCGAAAGAGGGACTGACTACGATTAGAAATAATGCAAGGTGGCCCTTTTTTCGTATCATTTTGAAGAGGATGAGAGTCTGAAACCTCTTTCCCAACCGTTGCATTCATAGTACGGCTAGAGAGGAACTTTTCGGTGTAAGTTTGTAGATTCCCTCTAAATCTATTCTTTTTGAAACGGTGTACGACATTTTTCAAGTTTATTATTATGAGTAATAGACTGACAAACATGACAGTATTTATAATACTATTGAAAGGTAACGTCATCTTGTCATTTCATTGCTTTTATGATGCTGTGCAGTACATAATTTTTGCAATTTTTGAAATTAGCGTAAACTGTAAAATATTTTTAATAGTTTCGTGTGATAGAGAATTCAATTCTTTAAAAAAAAGTTCCTGTACAGTCTTTACCTAAAATAATTAGGGAAGCAGGAATTCGAAAGTTTATGATCACCCATTGGAATTCCTATGTGCGCCCGACCATTCAGCACCCAGTATAGCTAACAGTAGGCATACTTTTGCTTAAACCTCTAACAATCGACACGGCTATTTGACATAAACATTGACGATTGGTTTTGATCAGATGTACTAATATGTTTGCAAGCTCGTAAATAATGTCAACTGCTGAAGAGAAAGCGTTTTTAGTTGAGCACTATTTTCAAGCATTAAATTCGTCCTCGACTAATTCTCGAAGTATTCCAATAAACTATTGTACTGAAAATTACAACCAAATTTAGGAGAACTGGAACTGTGCTACATCAAAGGAAAGGTCAAGCTGGGCGAAACAAAACAGTGGGTGACAAAGAAAATCACAAACCTGTATTCAATCAAATTATGGACTCACCACGCTGTAGTCAATGGAAATCTGCTGCAAAATTGAATATGAATAGGAGGACTCTTCATAAGACATTGGAGCAATTTAATGCCCATTCATAAGTTAATCAGATGACCCTACAATTAAAAATTGGTGATTATGTATATAAGACTTGAGTACTGTTCTAACAGTAACATCTGGTACAGTGACAAAGGTGATTTTCATTTATGTGTATATAGGCGCAGCAATAAATTTTTAGGTTTCCAACGACCAGATGAGATGCAAGAGATACCGGTGCATAGTCCGGTGCATAGTAACAAAGTGATCGTCTGGTGCGCAGTTTCTGGACGATAAATTATTGGGCCTTACTTCATTGTGCAAAACTGATGACCAGCAACTGTTAATCAAGAGCGCTTGTAACGTGTAAAAATCGATATTGGATACTTTCTGATCGATTCCATAAATTTTCCCTGATTCTTGCTGTTTGAAAATTTATCTGTAGCCTGAATCGTTATGGTTGTTATTTACTTTTTATATATTAACTCATTTTGTTGTGGTGTAAAATTATATTTTAGAAAATTTCTCTGATTTCTGTTTTCTCGGTGTAAATCACCATTTCTGGAGCAGAAGTTTTGCTTCAAAATTATTTCATCATTTGATGAAGTAATAGAATCGCTATTGATTGCGGAAAGAAATATATTGCTTACACCCACATGGTGAGTTGGCTCGATTTTCTTCAAGCTCGTTATAATTAGAATCTTTCTTTTACGCTTAAACTACAATATGTAACTTGAAGGAAATATATTTAACGACTTCGTGGTAAATGATTACAATACAGCTCGTCTTCGACCTATAGAGGTAAAATGACGTTAAATGAATAAACTGATATTATATCCCTTGCCGTTTTCTAGCTTTTTCTGTTTGGGTGCTTTTCTTCTTCGTGTACTGGTTGCTGTTAAGATTATACGTTATGCAATGACGAGGATGGAAATTAAACTAAACTAAATGAGGTACACGTACTCGTTCAACAATCAGGTTAGGTCTTTCCTTATTTCTTGTATCACTAAATATTACATTGACAACTTTATTTCCTAATTGGTTACGTATACCTGCAGCTCCTACAAAAGATTAAGCGTATTTAAATTAACCATATTGTAAATTATTTTTATTGGACTGTCTACCTGTGTTACAATTTCTAGATCATATTACTATCCGAAAACCTTTCACTTTTATAAAAACTTTGCTAACGTAGAATTGTTATAACTGAATCAATCTATTAGTAAATAACTTGTCACAAGTTTGAGGTAATTACTATTGAACTTTTAAATAAAACACACAGTGATATGTTAGCATTTGGTTTTCATATTTGATACGATCTCAAGAATTACTATATATATATATATATATATATATATATATATATATATATATATATACACCATGCCCAAGATAAGGATGCCCACTATGGGGATCTCGGAAACGGTAAGAGATGGAAGGTCAGTTAAATGGAACAAAAGTTACGCATTTGAGAGGATGTATTTATGGCCTTTGTAGAACTAGAATATCTCTTTTAGTTTTTGAGATATTTGAAAAAAATTGAATTTTATGATTTTCGTTTTTATTTTTTTCTGGCCTTATTTGAAGAGCTATCAAGAAAAGAAGAGCATATTTTCATTGCCACTTTTCTAGCTCTATTTAATGGTGTTATTCAATTTTTGATACAACGTTTCGTTTGTTAGCAACCATCATCAACTTTATTTTTTTAAATACACGAAAAAATTATTTTTGCCATTTAAATTCTCTCCTTGATTCTGAATTCAACGATATACCACACTTTATATTTTTGATACGTTTCGGATGAGAAAATTCATATTCAATGTAAAACATCGATAACCTACAGTTAAAACTAACACTAGAAACATTAGAAAACTGTAAAATTATTATAAAATAATGTTTTCTCATTTTCTAATGCCTGTTGCGAATAAAATAAATTCACAAGTATGTATTTAGTGAAAATACTATTAAAAAGTTAAAATACATTTTCACTTGAGTTTGTTACATTTCAACTTAATCCGACCCTACTTCCTCTTGGTTCTAAGTGTGTATTGCTTGATCGTCCCTTCTTAACAGGTGTTTGGGGAGCTTTACCGGAAGATGTTGAAAATCTGCAAAAAAAAAACACGATGAAGTGTTTTAAACAACACAAATTAAATACATACCCTCATACTTTCTCAACATGTTCATGCCAACATTGTTGACATTGCCGTCGATGTCCATGCGTTCTTTACCTGTGAAAATTCAGTGTTTTTAATACATTACTAACAGTTTCTTTACTCCTCTTGTGTCAGCTCTGCGTTTCCATTTACTAATGACGAACTACAGTAATTATGCACTTTGTGTCCAACATTTACACTCATTGTTGGAACGTCTGTACTATTCATTGGTACAGCTCCTGCTTTCAGAATAATTCTTGGGTTTTTTGAATTGGTCGCAGAAAAAATGTTTGTTGCATACTTGATAATGCGATTTGAGGTATTGGTCATCACGCAATAGGTCCTTTCTATCAACTACCCCAATCCACTGTTTAGCTCTGAAATAAAATTGTATTTTTCATCCCTATTATTAATTATAAGAATTCAAATGGACAACAGTTGTAATAAATCAATAGTGGTTAGGTACTTACAGCAGATGATCATTTGACAAATTAAAAAACACCACATCTCTGTTGTTGTGTTTATTCATATAACATTAATTACTAATTACTAGTGTGCGTTAGCGATGATAAATGAATTTATAGCTGCTAAAATGTTTAGTATTTAAACAAAATGTTCCGTACCTATTTTAAAAGGTTAGTTAGAGTTAGTACGAACTCGAAATTTAACGATTCATTTTCACCTCGCCTTTGGGACACCTTCGCGTATAAACATATTCATTATTCTGATTGATAAAGCATCTGTTCACAAACATGTTTATTGTTTCAGATACAGATCGACGATTCTGATTCCTAGCTATACGTCTATTAATAAGGTAGGTATTGAGTTCATTTGAGTTGGACTATAATACAGGTAGGTACTATCAATCGGGTATACAGAATGGTAATACTGATATTACAATTATGAGGTGCTTTACATACAGTTTATGTTGATTTTTATTAATAAGGGTTAAACACCAACCTATCCCTATCTTATCCTCGGTTGAAGAGACGGGTCATTCCTAGGGCTTACCCAAATGTGCAAGCAGCCATTTCGGCTGTTGGCGCTCGGTACATAGCTACATTCGACGCCCAAATGTTCCGGAAGGGACCTATCTGCACTGGGAGCTTAGCTTTAATATCATAGCCTAGAGAATTTCCTCATTATGGAAAGCTGTCATTTGACGGTAGACCTGTCCTTCAACTATTTTTCCTTCTCCATTTCATCAATTTTGATAAATTGTGGTGTTAAATCCTCCACTTTAACACTCCTACTTTTATGGGCTTTCCTCTTTACAGAAATCTGTCTACACCAGACCTCTGTGTAGCGCCCTTGGATTATGAGGGATCACTTTTCGTTGGTAAAATTCGTTATTCTTATGATTTTCAGCTCAGGAATATCTGGATTCTTTAAACTTCTCACTCGCGTATAAAGATGTACTTCTCTCACTTGTAATATTACAGCTGTTATAAGGTTTAGGACTTTAACCAAAATGTTCCTACGTATCTATTTGAATAGGTTAGTTAGCAGTAATGGTGGCTTCTGTAGTACGAACATCGAAATTTAATATAGACCGTACATTACGCAGGGTAGAGGTGTGTGGATTTTAACGTCAAACTTTGAAAATATTGAGTGCTTGTCAAATGCCTTGTCAGTTGATTCAGTCGAGAATTGGGTATTATTCGTATATACAATATAAGCCGTATTCACATACCCGTTTAATTACCGTCATGCGTCATTACCGTATACCGCAAAAATACATACCTAAGTGTATTATAGGTCGTGGTGTGAATTAAGGCAACCCGTAGTTTAAATTTGAAATTCTCTGCGTGAAAGGTTATTCTACCTTTATCGTCGGGGTTAAACGACGGATTACACGTTCAACTAGGTGAATGTCAGGATGTTTAACACTTTGAAGTTCCAACTCAATCTCTTCATACCGACTATCGTGTGATGTGTAGATGATTGGGCTTGAACGTTTTACTACCGATATTCACAAATAGACAGACAGACCAGACAGACCAGCCAGTCAGACAGACCAGCCAGACCAGACTGATCAGTTAGACTAGGCAGACCAGACAGACAGACCACTACAGAGTGCAGACGTGTATATTTTATAATAACTAACCACAAAGGTTCCCAGCGCATGTCCTTCTTTCTCACCACTGTTTTCTCTTTCTCGCTCTCTCTCTGTCTCTGTCTCTCTCACACATGCACTACAGAGTGCAGACGTATATATTTTATAATAACTGAGCATATAGACCCTCAACACCTATCTTTCTTTCTCATTTCTGTTTTCTCTCTCTCTCGCTCGCTCTCTCTCTCTGTCTCTCTCTCTCTCTCTCTCTCTCACGCAGACACACTACAGAGTGCAGACTTGTATATTTTATAATAACTGCCCACAAAAGACCCCCAATGCGTGTCTTTCTGTCTCACCACTGTTTTCTCTTTCTCGCTCTCTCTCACATAGACACACACGCATACATCAGTTACGTAACATCTCTAAGCTCGTATTTGGAACTTTGCTTGTAGGATAACTATTTTACGGTGATCTGAGGTGTGTGTCTACGCTAAGCTATAGATATACTGTTTATATGAGATCTATAGGTTTATAATGTAAGCGGATTGGTGGCGCAGCTGTTGAGGTCCTCGTTTGTTATTTCAGAGGTCTACGGTTCGATTAGAGTAATTCCTTAAGTAAATATGTGCGAGTGAAATAAGTGAGAAACGAGTATGCTTTTTTCTTTTCTTTATTTAAGATTACATTGAATACATATACACGTAGTTGTACATACATCAAAGATCTATAAGTTATTTTAATATAGTCTTTCGATTTATTTAAGTCTATAACGTACTATTGCAGCATTCCAATTCTAATATATAGTGAAAACATATAAACATTCATGGTTTATTCTCGTTTCGAACAATGTTTTAATCTTAATATCTATTCTATTTATTGGTTAAACATTCCAACAATATAATACACCTGTAATATATCCTAAAATCCGATTGTATTTACACTAACTGGTACAATAACACTTTATTGTTTCACACTAAATCATTTTCGTTTTCTTGTATCCGTATGGTATCGTGTCGTAGTTTTCTATCCTGCGACGTTTGTTGATGTTTAATCGGAGTCTTTTAATTTCAGGTTTTGTCACGAGTTCGTGGTCGTGTGTACGCCTAATGACGTTAGTAGTTAAAATTTCATGTTCTGTGTCATCCACTAAGTCAATTAAGGATTCTAAGTTAACTTTTCCTAAATTTTCATAGTTACTTTAATCGTTTGCTTTATCGCCCCATCTGGTAAATAAACTTTGTAGCCGTATGTTTTCGGTCCTCCTGACGCAAACTCGGTGATATAAGACCCACAACCGTATTGAGGTTCAATTTCATCAGTAAGATCTCCTAACATATTTCCTAGCGTTGTTGTTAAGGAACTCTGCAATGTAAAGGGTCTGGTCTTCTTGATTTGTACAGTTAGATGGCCACCTCCTCTTGCTTCATCTTTAAGAACATATTTTGAAACCGGAAAATAGACCGTGATCTATCTGTTTTATCATACTGTGTTTGTCATATGCCAGTTTCTTGTATCTGTACTAATTGTACCCTCTTTTACGGCTTCTACGATCTCGTCTGACACCATGTACCGTAAATGTTCGTTCCTGAATATCTAAGCATTCTTCGGTACTTGTCCTTCTACAATGTGCGACAAAGCGGAAACATAAGTTTTGATGTATCTTCATAGAGACAGGATGGTAAGATCTTGATACAATTGAACATTATTATACCGCTGAAGGCACGCCTAGTTAAACTCGTCACTCCAACTACCCGTGGGTGACCAGTTGAAACTTCCTGTTACAAACCGAAAATTTTGAGCACGTCGACGTATTTAATTCTTTCGCGGGTTTTGCACATATTTTAGTTTTGTACCCCGTTCTACCACCATAAAATGCATCGCGTGGGTTAAGAGGACGTATCTTATCAGGGTGATGTTTTAAGTATAACATTTTTGGGTTTGTTTTTAATTCTGGCGAAAATTTACATCCCAATTTCAGTGACGTAATATCCTAAGTTTTTAAGACGGAATACTTTTGATTTAGTATTTTCATATCTCTGCTCCATGGTATCGTGTGGATTGTCAAACAGCTGTGCATCGCGGTGTTGTAAAGCATATAGGACAACCGTGATAGTAGCACCGTAAAACTCAAAAACTTCGTTTGATGATTCGCAATAACCGTCTACTCTCAAACCATACGTCACATACTCTCTGTTTACCCGCGTGTTGAAAGAAATACCTCTACGGTCCTCTTCCCAGACCAGCCATTGTATAGCACTTATAGATTGCTTGTCTACTCTCCGATAACCAGCTTTGGGGATAATTCCTATTGTATCGGGTTGTAAAATCGTCTTCGGTACACCAGATTGCAAGCTGAAGCTATCGTAATGGCTTCGACAAACGGATCAACCAAACACTCCTTCAAAACAATCTTCTAAAGTACATGCAAGCATGTTTTAAGATGTCTACGTCGGACCGGCAATATTCTATTAACTCTTCCGACATTTTAAATATATAACCCTGTGATTGCGTTTCTTCATACCATTTTAAAAATTCAACTCTTTCTTCGGGTTTCATGGAGTTGGGAGTAGTAATCAATATGAGGTAGCGACCCTACATACTCGGAGTTTGCTTTAATGTTAAATAGATGGAAATAACCTTTTCTTATACCCGTCGCTAATCCAAAATTTGGTAGAGCCGAGAGCGGCATAGGGAATAGTTAAGACTATCAATAAATTTTAGGTTATCAAATTTCATCATTAGTATTTTAGACCCTCTCATTATAATCTCCGGTTTAAGATGTGTGTTTGTTAGTGTGTGGTTTAAGATAAACTGGTGATCAAACCCTGGCCATTGTGGGCTATTACAACAACCT
>JARFJB010001025.1:7500-17500 GCA_036346205.1 Vesta saturnalis | reverse complement strand
GAAAAATTTGATTTAAGATTAACAAAAAATCACAGTTTATAAAATTATTACTTGAGGATGGTTAGATAATATAGGTCCATAGGATTATTATTGTAATAATAATGTTATTGGAAATATTTTCTGAAACAAATACCAAAGAAATTTTAAATTATCAAAGTTTGGTAGAGTAATAAAAAAATCTTGTTTATTAAAAGAGAAAAGATTTTAACATTTGGGTAAAATTTTATGTTATTGTCCTGTAATTTTAATAAATTTAGAATCTACTTGTTTGTAGATTTTTAATATTGTTAAATTATTGTTTCTGTTGTTTGCTCATTTAAAATTTACTAATAAAACTTTAAAACATTTTCTCCATATGGACCTAGTATTTTATTATTAAGGGGCATATCTCCGATTATGCTTATTCTCTGTTCCTTTTACCATGTCTACACTAATTATTCTCCATTTAAGCTGTCAGGCACTCATCTTTTTTTCTCTTTGGTCTTTTATTTTTCTCTATTTTTTTCCGATTTTTTTCTTTACTTGGTTAGTACTGCTATATCCATATTCCATTGTTTTTTAGTTCCATAAAACTTCTTGGTATTTTTTTATACTCCTTTCCAAATCTTGTTTTCATTTTCTGTTTCCATTGAGTTCGTTCCATTTATTTTTTCATATTAAAATTCTTGGAATTGTTAGCGTATATTTTTTGCTAAGTGTCAAATAACCCACGAAAATTTTTCTCAACCATCCCTTGAATGTTTCGTAAGTCACTTTTTCAGATCAGTGTTTAAAATTTAGCATTTCATGAATCCCTTTCAAAAGGTCCTAACGTAATGGATAAATACACGTTCGAAGAAAAAAACATATGAATCAAAGTCTTAGTTATGAACAGAAGTCATGTAAATAAAAATATAAGCAGTATAAGCAATAATCTGAACAAATTTACCTCCTAAGAAAAAGATCATTAGATTTTAAACGTCCGTATAAAACTAAAATTTCTTTTAGTAATAACTAAATGGTTTAAATTAAAGCCAACAAACAAAAAGTAATTACAATTTGAACTATGAAAATTTAAAAATTTACAATTGTTTCCTCAAATATTTTATATTTATCAGAAATTTAAATTTTTGTAGACCTCAATAATTGTAAAAGTAATTACTGGCTATTCTTAATTGTGCATCTTACCAGCCAGATAAAACTCTCAAAAAGTAAAAATTATTAGCAGTAAAATTGCTAATACGCACGTAATAGGAGGCAACCACCACACACACCTGCACACGCATTGCAAACAACTGCAACACGCACACCACGCACACGCACACCACCGTGCTGTTACGTCCAAACCGCACTAGGCGTCGTGTATGCTTACTAATGTAAGCGGGTTGCCAAACCAGCTAACAGGGAGATGGGCGTGGTCGAAATAATAAGTAAAATGAATGATTAATATGCTCAAACACCTTACACCTACATTCAAATAGCTCAATTCCGGGAAAATATGTCTCTAGGCGCCACCACAATCGAAACTTTGCTAAAATAATTGTCTTAAGCTGGATGTTAATTAACCCTACTTGATTGTGGAAAGTAGGATTGGCTTACTCGGTAAACTCTATACGAAGGTTCTAAAACAAACACTCGTCCCAAAAATTCAACTCAAAAAATAAATTTAGTACTACCCAGGTTATTAAAAACTTTTGAATACACCTCGTAAACTAAAATATCCAAAACAAAATTATAATACGGTAACTGAATATTTTCTGCGTATCCCTCGTATAAAAACGTTAAATTTCCTTATTATGAATAAAATATTTCTTCATCCAATATTCGGTAATTAATTTTTAAATTCCTAAATGAAGATCAATGTCTTTTAATAAATGTTACTTCAAAAAATCTCTCTGAATCGTAATAGACATCCGTACCTGTATAATTTCTCAAAACTCTTGTCAATTGCTGCGTTAAATAAACTAACATGAAAATTTTGCAATCAACCTGGCTAATAAAACCTTTCAGGTTGTTCATAAATCTGAAAATTAAAATATGCAAAGCTTACTTTTAAAATTGTCAAAACTAGATCACCAATTAAGTAAATGTTACAATGTTTTCATACCTGGCTAAATAAACAAAATAACAATAAATAAATATATTTGTCCTGTAAAATAAAACAAAACAAATATCTACATAAATTTACATCAGCGTGGTTGAAAATTAAAACCACACGTCACTACCAATTTCTGCAAAATTCTTAATACTAAAACAACCAAAAACCATAACTCGAGAACGATTATCTTTTCCTTTAACTAATTAATATTTACTCACATTACACAAATGAACTAAACAAAAGATAATCGTGCTTTAACTAAATTTTCAAATCTTAAATATAAACCTTACTTAAAATTGTCCATTAATCCTTACGCTTTTCTTTCTTCCCCGTAAATCAATTATTTGTAGTCCATTTGTAATCCTTAAATTGCTGAAGCCACATAACAAATGCCACAATTTCACAAACACTTATTCCTTTCTGTACTCACAAAAGTAATAAACGTAATAAACGTTTTGGTTGCCTCTTAAAAATTTCTAGCAACCTTTACACCAATTTAGTCCCTATACAAATAAACTTTCAATGTCATATAACGTTACTTAAACATTGGCTTAATATACAACGAACCTTCGTTCACTTAAAGGTGGTCTCATAAATAACTTTTAACTGAATCTCGTTACAAGAACACGCGCTAACCTTAACACTACTAACGTTACAACTGTTAACTTTATTCAAATCTGCTTACGCACTTATTATTTTCTTGAAAATAAACAAACTAATTTTATCTTCAACTCAATTTAATTATTGTTTTGTTATGAATGTCTTTTACGATTCATCCCCGGTTCGGGCCAGTTGTTTAAACAATTACTGCCTCATTAAAATTCACAAATATAACCCAAACCATCCCATTCTATCACACTACCTCGCGCGGTTTCTCACCAACAAAAAACGAAAAAGCTAACTGACCTCCTCTCGTCAATCCCTGACTTTCCTATTTATAACCTTCAGTCATCCATCTTTAAACATGTCTTCCTTCCGCGTTATATTCTCCAATAGTATTCATTCAAAATTCCATAGTTCCAATAGATGCTACCTCTATACAAGCACGGAATTACAATACATCGCCATATTTGTTTTCACTTACAAATTTTACAATTACTTCATGAAGAAATCATTTTTCGTCAACATTCATTCAGTAGCCACTCTGGACCATTACACAACTTTTAACATTTATCTCCAACCTGCCTCGATCTCCTTCCGCAACATTTGCAAAAATAAGTACCGTCTAAGGTCTCAAATCCATATACATACATATATTTCTCAAAACAATTGCACAACATTACAAAACTTTCTGAAATTAACACTTAAACATACCCAATCTTTCTCTACATATTTTCTAAAACATTCTACACTTATTCTTCACATTTTCTGACCAAGATTACTCATCTATCTTCAAACATTCCATTCCATATTGGTAAAAACAGTAGCAATACAGTGGAAAGCATTATCGTCCCATCGACAAATTTCTCTTCACATTTACATTCATCAGAATCTAATTATTCCAACACTAAAGTCTCTATAATATTCAAATACACGTATCTACATACGAATTATATTTCTCCTAAATTTCCAGTGGCGTATCATACCCCACATACATTATGCATATACACAAAAAAATTTTTTTTCGTTCAAACTCAATACACTCGTACTCAAAACACGTAATACACGTCATTATAACATCCTACATACAGGGTGCGTCAACGCAACCTGACACCTCCTCCAAAAAATTTTCTTGAAAAACTCAAAAATACTGGTCTAAGAGACCTACACAAAGTCAAAAAACAAACACTTCACCGAGGTCCGCTCGTAAGCCATAAAACTTACGGTGTGTGGTGGAAGTGGATCCCTGCTCCCCATCACCAAGACAAAGATCACAAAACAACACTGAGCTGCAGCAGCCACTACAACTCAGCCGGAGATAAATTGAACCTAAAATATGGGCAGCCACATAAACATGGGGCCCAAAAATAGAACCATGGGGACCGGCGTAACCGAAATATCGAAAGCCACCGCCAAAGCGTAAATATCAAAATACAGCAATCCGCTCAGCCGATTCAGCCTCACCGACTACCACCTACGTTCCTCCTTCCAACGCAATGGGACTAAACCCGTCAATGCTGGGATTACAGCCGTGTTAACTGCTTCCCCAAAACATGCCTCCTGGTGTCGACATCATACTCAATAAAAAAAACACTCACCCAAAAAACAACAAACGTCAAAGCCGGTAAGTTCAAAAGAACAAATCACAAATCGGTATATATATTTTCCTTAATACGTCAAAATTATCGTAAACGTTAAACAAGTATCGTAATCAATAAAAACCCATCAGACTTCCTAAAAACAAAACACCCTAATCTAAATAATCCTAACTATATACGACGGCTATACCGTAAAAGTGGTCTAAGACCCAAATAACCATATTATAATCTAAATCAAAATGCGGTATCATACTATATATATATATATATATATATATATATATATATATATATATATATATATATATATTTTACAAAAGTGGAACTAAACAACCGAACTCAAAACCCAAAAATAATGCGTCAAACACGCACCAAAATAAACACTAACAAAAATAAACGGAAATTTCTGCCAAGGTCTACCTACCTCGAAACATTTGATTAGTCGCCTCTTACGACAAGCAGTTGGCCTCTGCTTAGGAAAATTCTGCCGTTACACACCAAGTGGAAGGACACAAACAAAACAGACAAATTCTGATACAAAAGAAAATAAAAACAGTCAACTCCACAAAATAGTTTTCCGACCAACCTACCAATATCCATCTGACGGCAGAACAAACAAAAAAAACAAATTCGATCTATTAATTCAATAGCCTAACCTATATATTTAATACTAAAATCTTATCTAACTTAATCGTCTGAGGGTCTAAACTTTTTTGGCACCATTCCTCGAGGCCGGGTCCGATAACTCATACGTCTGATACGAAACTTTTTCTTTATATAAAACGGTCCAATAAATTTTGCTAATTTCGCGGCAAAATAACGCGACTCGTGATAAAACATAATTCTTCCGCCATACAGTATCTCCTACTTGAAAAGTAGCTAATCTTCTTCTAAGTCGTAATTCTTCTTCTTCTAATATACGCTGCATTCAATCTTCTCTTAATGTCATCCTACACTTCTCAAAAAACATTGCCTCTAAATTAAAGGTTCTCTATTGCAAACGCGACGTCATTCAAAATATTTTACTACGGGTTCTCCATGTCTCGTTCCATCGAGATTCATTTTCTACCAAAATTCCAAAATACGGCGTCATCCAGTAACTTCATGAGTAGCTGTCCTAATTGCAAAGCCACCTTCGCTAAATACTTGTCCCAATTTCTCTGATTTCCAATATACGATGCTAACAGGTTCATTACTCGATTAACCCTTTCTGTTGGGTTCGCCTGAGGTGATAATTGCATTAAAAATGATCTTGGCATTATACGATGCCACCATATTCCTAAAAACTGCACTTTTTGTGATCCGTTATCACATAACAATACAACAACCAAATAATAAAACACATTTTCTTCAATATTTTTCACAAACCCCGGCCGTAAGGTAACAAAAAATAACACAAACTTCAAAAATAATCTGACACTACTAGAACATAACTATAACCACTTTTAGACCTAGGAAGAGGTCCCAATATCTGTCGAAATCATTTGCCACGGTTTATCGATAACTGGATGCTGAGTCATCAGTCCTGCCGGTAATCGCTGTTCGGGTTTATTTATACACATTCCCTTACAATAACGTTTATCATTCTTTAACTTAGGGTAATATAATTTCGAAATACGCTCATATGTCTTGAATATTCCTGCATGCCCTGCAGTAGGTTCGTCATGATACTTTCTCAACATTTCACCACGCTTTGCCTTCGGAATAACTTCACGCCAACTTTCCGCGTGTTCACGTAAATTCGGATAACTACACGTCAAGTTATAAACTTCCCATCTTGAACTCTCCATTTTGGGTACGCTATCGGTCGATTCTCAATACATCTCTTTTCTTTCAATCCATTTATCTTCTACAATATCCTTCTTCATTATGGTCTTCGCCGGTAATGTCACTGTCGGTAATCTTCACTAGACGTTTCCTCAATAACGGAACTGATCGCGATAGGGTATCCTACATGATCTACCCTTCCTATGTATAACTTCAAAATCATACTGTTGGAGCCTAACTGCCCATCAGGCCAAACGTCCTGTCGGATCCTTCAAATTATGTAACCATACTAAGGATGCATGGTCCGTAATTAACGGTAAACTTAACCCTTCGATGTATGGTTTGCTTTATCGACCATAACACCGCCAAACCTCCTTCTCCGTAGTCGAAACTTCCGTTCGCTACGGTCAAGATCTACTATTATAACATATAACCTTCTCCACTCCATCAATAGTCTGAGTCAAAACTAGCCGATTCCATAATCCGATGCGTGTTTGAATCGAAAACGGTAAACTAAAATCTGGACCGTCAAAATTGTTCACTCAATTCTTAATAATATCCAACGCCACAATTGTTCCGTCCACTCAAAGCGTACATTTTCTTCAATAATTTCGTAAGAGGTGCGATAATGAAAAACTGCGCGATAAAACGCCGATACCATGATGCCATACCGATAATTTTTTTCCGTCGCCGTAGTCGGAACCGGGATCTTCAAAATAGCTTCAACCTTCTCGGGATCAACTGATAAACCGGTAGAATTTCCAAATAACGCAATTCGTCACGACAAAAGGAACACTTGTCCTTGCTCAACGTTAAACCTGCCCGTTCAAAACGCTTAAACACTTCCGTTAACAAATATGTTTCTCAAACGTCGGTGTACAAATTATAGTGTCATCAAGATAAACAAACACATAAGGTTCCAATTCGAAAATAACACTGTCAATTAATCGTTGCCACGATGCCGGTGCATTAACTAAGCCAAAAGGCATTCTCTTAAACTGATAAAGACCCTATTGGGTACCGTAAAGCCAAACTTTTTGAATCCTCCGCCATTGGCAGTTGCCAATACGCAGACTTAATATCTAAAGACGAAATAAACTTCGCGTCACGAAGACGATCTAAAATTGACGAAACGTAAATAGGATAAGCATCCTTCTCCGTAACCTTATTCAACTTGCGATAATCTACACAAAACCTATTTTCCCGTCCTTCTTTTGACCATAACAATGGGACTAGCCCATGCACTACTCGATTTCTCAACCCTCCAAGCTTCAACATTTTCTCTAACTCATCATCAATATGTTTCTGCATAAATGGTGATACACGATAATACCTTTTTAATAGGCTCACTATTGGTCCTAATTCGGTGCTCTACTAAATTTGCGCATCCTAACTCTTTCTCCTTAGTCCTCACAAAATAATCCTCAACTAAATTGTCTAATAAATTCAATTGATCGGTAGTCAAATCTAAACGTAATTATTACCAAATTCCTAGTCTCTAAAATTTCAATCTCACTTAAACTTTCAAACTGCCATTCTCTCTACGAAAATCAGGTACAATACCTGCCTTTTCCAAAAATCCCATCCTAAAATCATCTGATGTCTTATATCGGGTACAATAATCACGTCCATTATAACAATTTTTCCTCTAATTTCAATTGGAATCGTCACAGTGCCTACAGATAAAACTTTCTGGCCATTTGCCACAACACACGTAGTCACACGCTTACTTCTACACCTAACTCCTAACCTTTCTAAGCTATTCCAACCTTTTATTCCCAAAATCGTTCTAGAAGAACCACTATCCAAAAGTGCTAACATAGACTGACTATAAACATTAACATAAATAAATGGTCTCTCATCTGAACCTGATTGTCAAACATATAATTCAATAAAACTTTTTTTTCGAAAACGTTATCTCTTTTCAGAACTATTATAAAATATAAACTCTACAAAATTTCGGAAGACAATATGCGACTGTCTATTGCCTTTCCCATTTCCCTGATTACGTGGAAATCGTGAACATTTAGGACATGTCCTAACGGTAAAATCTGCCCTACCACATCGATAACAATACATACTCTTTTTCGGTACCTGACACTGAACTGCCTTATGATTGCCTTGCCAATTCCAACACAACAAAGGTTTCGCCACATTCATAGTCTTTCTGGACCCAGACGGTTTCACTTCCACTCTCCAGATACCTTCCGTCACCCTTCACAACATTACGTGACTCACTCACACTCTCTACCTCACGTACATTGCTAAATCGGTCTCCAAATCTGACTTTCTCCTACTCGGGGAGTAACTGTCCATTGCCTGTATACGTTCTTCAATCAATCTCCCATACTTAATTAAATCACTAATAGTACCAATTTGGGTAAGTCCTAATTGAGTCTGATAAATAGGAGCGATATTTTTACATAAAATTCTTAATTGTTTATCCTCAGATAACCCTTCATTAAGTCGCGAAAATAATGTGCGCATAATCGCAATATAAATACCCATAGGTTCGTCAGACGCCTGTGTGCGTCGCTTAATTTCCTCAATTAATCTCTCATCGTAATCACTTGGCTGGAACTGCAATCGCAAAGATTCCACCAATTCACTCCATGTCTTAACCTCTTTCCTAATTGACCTGACATAAATAAGTGCGGTACCGGTAAACAAATCTAAACATTCTGCAAACAGTTGCTCATCTTTAATTGGGTTTTAAAAATTTCCCCAAAAATTTAAAAAAAAATTTTTAAAAAAAAAATTTTTTCCAAAAATTTCCCAAAATTTTTTTTAAAAAATTTTTTGGTTTAAATTTTAAATTGGGGGTTTTAAGCCATCAACCTTCCCTACCCGGGGGAAAACTTTTTAAATTTAAAATTTTAAAAAAATTAAATTCCTAATTAAAAATTCCTCTTTTTTTTTTTCCTTTTTTCCCCAAAAATTTTTAATTTAAATTAAAATTAAATTTTTTTTTTTTTTTTTTTTTTTTTTTTTTTTTTTTTTTTTAATTTTTAAAAATTAAATTAAAAAAAGGGGGGGCCCCCCCCCCACCCCCCAAAAAAACTTTTTTTTTTCCCCCCCCCCCCTTTTTCCCAAAAATTTTTTTTTAATTTTCAAACCCAAAAAACCTAAATTTTTTTCAAAATTTAAAACAAATTTTTCCCAAATTTTTTCCCAAATTTAATTTTATAACAAAAAAAAATTTTTTTTCCCAAAAAAACCAAAAAAAAAAACCATTTAAAATTTAAAATGGCCAAAAACAAAAAAAACCCCCCCAACCCACCCCAAAAAAAAAAGGGGGGGCACACCCACGCACAAAAACCCCCCCCCCCAAAAAAAAAGCCCGGCCCGCACAAAAAAAAAACCCCCCCCAAACCAAACCACTTAAGCACACCACCAAAAACCCCAAAACACGCAACCCCAAAAAAACCCCCGAACCAAAACCAAAACAAAAACCCAAAAAAAAATTTTAAAAAAAAAAACCCAAAAAAAAAAACACCCCAAAAAAACAAAAAAAAAAAAAACCCCCCAAAAAAAAAAAAAAAAAAAAATTAAAAAAAAAACCCCACACACCCAAAAAAAAAAAAAAAAAAAAAAAAAAACAAAAACCAACAAAACACCACCAAACACGCACCCCCAAAAAAAAAAAAAAAACCACACACACACACCACCAAAAGGGCCAAAAAAAAAAAAAAAAAAAAGGCCAACCCAAAAAGGGGGAAAAAATTTTTGGAAAAATTTTTTGGGAAAATTTTAAAAATTTATTAAATTTTAAATTTTTTAAAAAAAATTTAATTTTTTTAAATTAAAAAAAAATTTAAAATTTTTTTTAAAATTTTTTTTTAAAAATTTAAAAATTTTTGAACAAATTTTTAAAAAAATTTTTTTTAAAATTTTTTAAACCCTTTTTTTAAAAAAATTTTTTTTCATTAAGGAATTTTTTTTTTTTAAAAAAATTAAA
>JARFJB010001025.1:0-2500 GCA_036346205.1 Vesta saturnalis | reverse complement strand
TTTTTTTTTTGGGTTTTTTTTCGGGTTTTTTTTTTTTTTTTTTGTTTTTTTTTTTTCCTTTTTTTTTTGGGGGGCCCGGTTTTTGGGGGGTTTTTTTGGGGGGAAATTTTTTTGGGGGCTTTTGGGGGGAAAATTTTTTTTTTTTTTGGGTTTTGGCCGTTTTTTTTGGTTTTTGGGGCGGTTTTGGGGTTTTTTTTTTGGTGTCGTTGGGTTTTCGGTTTTTTTTTTGGGGGGTTTTTTAATTTTCCTTTTTTTTAAAAGGGTTTTTTTAAATTTGGGTGGTTTTAAAGGGTTTTTTTTTTTTTTTTTTTTTGGGGGGTTTTCTTTTTTTTTTTTTTCCTTAATTTTTTTTTTAAAAAAATTTTTTTGGGGGTTTTAATTTGGTTGGGGTTTTTTTTTGGGTTTTTTGGGTTCTTTTTTTTTTTTCCGGTTTTTTTTGGGGGGGGTTTTGGGTTTTGGGGTTGGGTTCCGGGGTTTTTTTTTTTTGGTTTGGGCTTTGGGTTCCTTTTTTTTTTTTTGGGTTTTTCCCTTTTTTTTTTTTTTTCTTTCTTAACGCTTTTTTTTTTTTTTAAAAAGGAAAGGGGTTTTCCCGGGGTTTTTTTCTTTTTTGCTTTTTTTTTAATTTTGGTTTGGGAAAAATTTTTTTTGGCCAAAAATTTTTTAAAAATTTTAAAAAATTTTTAAAATTTGGGCTTTTTTTTAAAAAAAAAAATAAAAATTTTAAAATTTTAAATTTAAATTTTAAAATTTTTAAAAATTAACCAATAAAAAATTTAAAAAAATTTTTTTTTCTTTAAAATTTTTTGTTTTATTTTTTTTGGGGCCCTTTTTTTTTAAAAAAAATATTTAATTAATTTGGAAAATTTTAAAATTTTTTTAAAATTTTAAAAAATTTTTTTTTTAAAATTTTTTTTGGTCCCAAAAATTTTAAAAAAAAAAAAAAAAAAAAAAAAATTGAAAAAAAAAAATTAAAAATTTGGGGGAAAAAATTTTTTAATTTTTAAAAAAATTTCCCGTCCAATTAAAAAAAAGGAAAAAAAAAAAAGGGGGGAAAAAAAAAAAAAATTTTTTTTTTTAAAAAAGGGGTTTTTTTTTTAAATGGGGAAAAAAAAATTTTTTTAAATTCCTTTAAAAGGTTTTTTTTTCCTTTAATTAAAAAAAATTTTTTAAATTTAAATTTTTTTTTAACCCCAAAAACTTTTAAAATTTTTTCAAAAAAAAAAATTTTCCCAAAAATTTTTTAAAATTTTTTTTTTTAATTTAAATTTGGTTCAAATTTTTTTTTAAATTTTTGGGGAAAAAAAAAAAATTTAAAAACCCTTTTTAAATTTTTAAAAAGGTTTTAATTTTAAAATTAAACGGTTTTTAAAAATGTTTAAAGGTTTTTTAAAAAATTTTTTTAAATTTTATTAAAAAAATAATTTTTTATTGGTTTTCCAAAAAAAAAATTTTTATTTTTAATTAAAAACCAAATTTTAAAAAAAAAATTTTTTTTTTTTAAAAAAATTTTAATTTTAAAATTTTTTCCCCAAACCTTAAAACCCCCCCCCGGGGGAAAATTTTAAAAAAAATTTTTTTTTTAAAAGGGTTGAAACCCGGAAAAAAAAAAACCCCCCTTTCCTTTTGCCCCAAAATTTAAAAAGGGTTTTTTAAAAAAAAAAGGGCCAAAAATTTAAAACCCCGGAAAAATTTTAAAAAAAAGGTTTAAATTTTAAAAAATTAAAAAAAAGGTTTTAAAAACCCTTTAATTAGGTTTTTTTTTTTTAAAATGGGAAAAAATTTTTTTCCAAAAAAATTTTGAAAAAATTTTTTTATTTCCCAAAATTTTAAAATTTTTTTTTTATTGTTTTTTTAAAAAAAATTTTTTTTAAAATTTTTTCCAAAAAAACCAAATTTGAAAAAAAAAATTTTCAATTTTTTTTTTAAAAAAAAAAAGGGGGGTTTTTTCCCAACCGGGGTAGGGAAAAAAATTTTTAAAATTTTAAAATTAAAATTTTTTTTTGGGAAATTTAAATTTTAAAAGGAAAGGTTTCCGGGAACCCCTAAATTTAAGGTTTTTTAAACCAATAAAAAAAATAAAATTTTTAAAAAAAATTTTTTTTAAAATTTTATTTTTTAAAAATTTTTAAAAAAAAATTTTTTAAAATTTAAAACCGGGTTTTAAAAAAAAAATTTTAAAATTTTAAAAATTTAAAAAAAAAAAAAAAGGGGTTAAAAAAAACCCCCCAAAAAATTTTTTAAAAGGGGGAAAAAAATTTTTTCAAAAACCCCCTTTTTTTTGAATTTTAAAAAAGGGGAATTTGGGGTTTTTTTAAAAAAAAAAATTTTTTAAGGGATTTTAAAATTAAAAAACCCCAAAAAATTTTTTTTTGACCGGGGCCCCCTTAAAAAAGGGGGGAAAATTTTTTAAAAAAAAAAAAGGGGTTTTGGTTTTTTTTAAACTTTTTTTTAAAACCCTTTTTAAACCAAAAAATTTAAATTTGGGAAAATTTTTAAAAAA
>JARFJB010001024.1:0-10000 GCA_036346205.1 Vesta saturnalis | reverse complement strand
TTTAATACGCTGATTCCTTGAAGTTTTTCTGCAATAACTCTTCTTACTGGATTTCGTAAATATCGTTTTCCGCAACGTCCTTCTCCTTCAATATAGGTACACTGTAGTTTTGTAGTCAGTTCTTCCGAATTATTACATTTAATGATCGAACCACATTTACAGGTACCACATGCATATCCGGACTCTGCGTTGGACGACAATTTGTGGCGCTTAAAATTAAACCCACAACTTATTTTTGTAGCTTCCCATATTTTTTCGTTAGAAATATGTTGCCATAAACCCGGTTGTAGTATGGTATACATTCGTGTTGAAACGGGTCGATTTTTATCTGCTCTCCGGTACATCTTATGTATGATCATGGACTTAAAATCTTCTTTAGGTATGTTTATAATAAACGTAAATAAACCACCCGCATTATCGAGTTGGGTAGTATTTAGCATGGTCTGAGAATGACTTGTATTTAGATCAGTGTCTTTATAACTTCCATCAATTGATTCACCGACTGCCTCGCTGACTGCAATTTCAGGTACACCAGGGTGTTCCGATAGTGTATCTCTTATTCCAAACTTATTGCACGACACATACGTATACAAAGCATTTGATGTCATAATTTTATCTAATTCTAATGAAATTTTATTCCATATTAAATCATTTTTTGATGTTACCCGAAGATTGTCCCTTATAAGATCTTTTTTATATTTTACTAAAATCTCCTTTATAACACTCTTATTAATTTTATCGGGTCTTCCTACACGTCGCATCTTTAACCTTCTTAATTTTTAATGATATGTCAAAAACAATTATATTTAAATGAAAAAATGTAAATTACAAGTAACTAACAACACACTTCTAAAGGACAACTTAGGTGACTAAATTATTTTCACAGCAATCCGTAAAATGCCAAGACAGATTACCAAATTTGCAAGATGTTTCAAAAAGGGTATTTATGTGGAAGGTTGATAATCTTTAAACAATAACTGTTAGTTCCTGGAAACATGCTTTGTCCTTTTATTACCCAAACCTACAACACCCAGCAGTATCCATTGGGCTTGTTTAACAAGACCATGGTTTGGAGACCGTATTACCCTTATTTATGATTTCTTTTAAAAACCTTATGGTTGTATTAAGGACCTTTTGACAGCTAGGACTTTTTGCTAACGGAGGACAGGGTGGGTGGTCTTGGCTTATTATTTAACCTGGGGCTGGGTTATGTAGAGCTATTGGAGTTTGGGGCTGTATTTATGGGGGCTTAATTTTAAGCTGGGTTTGGGCTTATTTAATAATCTTAATTTAGTCTTAACCTGTAGCTGGTCTTAGGGTTATTTCTGATGGTATTAAGGTCCTTTTGGTTGTAACCCTGGAGGTTAACAATTGTGCTCTTTTTAAAAATTGTATTTATGAATACGCTCTCTCTCTCTCTCTCTCTTAAACATCGTGTTTCTTAATTTCTCTCTCTCTCTTTTATCGTGTTTCATTTCCTTTTCTCTCTCTCTCTCTCTCAACCAAACCCTTTTTTCTCTCTCTCTCTCTCTCTTTCACCCTCGATTCTCTCCTTATTTTAACAACTATTTGCCCAAGGCATTTGTCTTAAAAACAATAAGACGAAAAAGCTTTTAACAACTGCGGGAAACTCACAAACACAACTATTACCAAGGCATTTGTCTATTTAAACGAAGCTGCTGGTGGGTATCTGTTAGTATCGTTTTTCAAGATGGAAGGTCAGTTTAAGCACCCTTTTCCTATAGTTGCAGGTCCGTCGGGTGTGGGAAATCGTATTTTATCGTTGATTTTCTAAAAATATCGAAACCGCTTGCGATACAGGTTTTGAAAAAATTATCTGGTTTTACAGTGAGTGGCAGCCTTTATTTAAAGATCTCTTGTGGAATTTCAAAAGGGTTTACCTGATATGGAACAGTTTGACGGGAAAAACCTGTCTTAATAATAATTGACGATCTAATGCGCGAAACTAACGGCTCTGTGGTTGATATTTTTACAAAGGCTGTCATCATCGAAATCTAAGTGGTTTTTCTTAACGCAGAACATATTTCATCAAGGACGTGGACAGCGGGATATTTCTCTCAACGCCTTACATAATTTTGTTTAAGAACCCACGTGACAGAGCTCAGATACAGCATTTAGCAAGACAGATTTCGCCGGACAATCCAAAATTTTTAGAACCGCATACCAAGATGCTACCTTCAAGCCCACACGGGTATTTATTGTTCGATTTAAAACAGAATACACCGGATGTGCTACGTTATAGAACAAACATATTCGGGCCTCAGGTATTTGCCAATATATAGCGAAAAAAGGGTTTAAGTCTCACAGTCATAAAGATTACATCATATATGATGGTTGACGTTTTAAGCGGAAACACTGATATCCCCATGCATTAGCCAGATTAAGTAAAAGTCAACGTGACGCTTTATTGAAATGTTTGGATAGTAAACAGGTAGAGTGTATTTGCGAGTGTGCACATAACATTTTAAAAGGTCGTGCCTCTGTCAGCTGATCAGAAGCAGCGACTCTCTCAACATAAGCACACTTTAAGACGCTTGGCACGAGGCGAATCTATAAAAAGAAGAAACAGTTTCTTGTACAGAAAGGTGGTGCATTTCTACCACTCCTGTTAGGACCATTACTGGCGGAATTCTGGGTAATCTGTTTCAATAACCATGGACCACAATTCTGAAGAAGATGATTATTCTACCGATGGACTTTATACAGCGCTTACAGGCACCAGATGTTTACAAAACAACATTTTAACGCAGCTGGGTAACGATATGGATAAAGTTTTAAAAACTAAAATGACCGACCATGACAAATGGCAGCAGTACAACCAAGTTCTTCAAAGGTTTACACTTTTCCAATCAGTTACGTCAGCCGCCAGTATAACAATAAGCGGTGACGCTGTTGCTGATGATTTAGAGGTTTACCGCAACGCAAAGGTCTGACAGACGACGAGATAGTATCAACGCTTCCTCCTTCATATAAGAGAAAAGGCGCGAATTTGTTACATATACTGAATACGAACAGTGATGTTTTTGGGATAAAAGGGTACTGTCACAATAAAAGGCGAGATCATACCACATTCCAACATTATCGATCTGGTTCACGAGACGTTAAGAAAACGAAAACCACAAATCCGCGCGGTTGGCGTCAGTTTGCGACGTACATTAAAGAGATAAATATACCACGAGCGTTTATCGGAGATACGCAAAGGTATGATGTTTCTGTATCACCCACGTTGAACGGACCCTCACAACTATAGGTGAGAATTACGATGCTGATAGTGAAACGGAAACACCGAGAAGAATCTCTCAAGAGAAGAGGACTTTCACTAGATTGGGATTCGTGGCGGCCATAACATGGATGCTTATACTATCAGTCATAAGTTCAGTTTGAGTAACCTTTACGAATTGTGGCAGGCGGATCTTTGTGATATGCGGACTTTAAGTAACACAATAGCGGATACAACTACATACTAACGGTAATTGATGTATTTAGCAAGAGGGCATGGGCGAGAGCACTTAAAACGAAGACAGCCCCATCTGTAATTGAAGCATTCGCTGATATTCTTAAGGATTGCGACAATACTCCGGCAAATCTACAGACGGATAAAGGCAAAGAGTTTGTGGCGAGCAGTGTACAAAACTTTTCAAGAAACAAAATATCAATTTCTATGTTACAAATAACCCTGATGTAAAAGCATCTGTAGTTGAAAGATTTAATAAAACACTGAAAACAAAGATGTGGCGTTATTTCACTTACAAAAATTCCTACAGGTATATTGATGTGCTCGAAAGACTTGTGACTGCCTACAACAATAGTCCTCATTCAAGTATAAAGATGGCCCCGCGGCTGTAAACGATAAAAACATTTTGGAAGTGTGGAATAACCTGTACGCGAAAGGTTTAGGTCCAGTACGCCATCCTAAATATAAAGTCGGTGAGCATGTCAGAATCGCCAGAACTAAGTACACCTTTGAGAAGGGATATGAAACGAATTGGAGCGAGGAAGTTTTACAATTAGTCGGTGATAAAAGAAGACCACCAGTTTATGAATAATCGATCTTAATAACGATCCTGTTGAGGGCCTTTTACGAAGAAGAATTGCAAGTTGTTACGGTTGATAAAGATACTCTATTCAAAGTCGATAAGATTCTAGCAGAAGGGCCGGGGCGAAATAAACAATACTTGGTCAAGTGGCGTGGATACAGTGACAAATTTAATAGCTGGGTGTTAGCTTCGCAGCTGAGAATATATAAAAAATGGAGTTTTATCTTACCTTATTGAGTAATAGCTCTATGACGTATTTTCCGGTAATATGACGTCAAGTTTTATTACCAACTGCCAAAACGAATAAGATTAACGGGCTCGTGGGTTGTAGGGATATCGGAAATTCAGTACCCATGTTCTTTTGCCGCTGTAAGTGCAACAGATAATTTAATTTATTATAGAACAGAGCCACCTGGGAGAACTGTTGAAACGATATTAAAAAGGCCGCAGAATATTTTCAACTCGACAACGAGAAGATCATTTATATTGAAGATGGCTGGTATGTACGATTCGCTTCGGGAAATTACGCCCATAGAAGAAATTATCAGCGAGCTAAATAACCATGTACTAATAAGTAAATTGCTAACAATCGAATATCATAATCTAACTAAGCGTCACTACGAAATTAAAACCAGCTCTCGCTATTCGGATTCTCACAACGTCTAGCCTTACAATTGGGTTATCGACCGTATCAGAACATAGCATGGAACCAATACCCCTCACCCCGCTAGTATATGGATATTACCCTCAGATGTTTGTTTATTGGACATCGTTGAACCGCAAATTGTGGGTGATGTTTTATCTCCGCTTATGCGTATAATAAAATTACTTCGAAAACTATGCTTACGGGGTCATAAAGATGTGGTTTTTCGCCTGCCACTACATACCGGTAATGGGGAATTTGAAAACATCGAGATTAATATAAAACAGATACGGGTGCAGCAATGCCATTTGAGTTTGGAACGTCGTGCCTGAAGCTACACTTTAAGAAAGTACAAAATGGTTTGCCCTTATCAAATATTACATGAATCAGGCCGGTAACGGTATCGGCTCTATCTACAGAGGTGCCCTATCAACGTGGTCATGGAATAGGGAGCTGGTTAGGTGGTATATTTAGAAGTATAATACCGTTATTTAAGTCTGGTGCAAAGGCTATTGGAAAGAAGCTCTTAGAACGGGTGCTAATATTCTTGGTGACGTCATAGAGGATCGACCTATTAAGGATTCGTTTCAAGAAAGATTTCACGAGGCAGGTAAAATTAAGCGTAAAGCCGATGAGAAAATCGATAAAATGATGGAGGGTTCGGGTTATAAAAGAGTACGTCTGGTCGATAATAATCAGTCTCCTGAGAGCTGTTTAAGAAGAAGCCTTTACGACGATATATTTTCAAGATAATGGCTTTTCTACATGCACAATCGTGTGAATGCGTCAAGTCCGAATTGGATTTGTTCGCTTTACCTCGACGCAGACAAGTATCGAGTGGTGAATGGATATTTTACAAACCTTATCAGCTCTGAGTGATGACGCCCCAATAGAATTTGTAGTCCCGGAAATGGAAAGATTATATAGATTTAAGCCACTATTTACATTACAACTAAAGTTCTAAAGCATGATGATACAGCACCTACAGACGCTGATGTAGCACCGGTAAACAACTGGATGCATTCGCTTTTCTCACAGGTGGAGGTTTACTTAAATCAGAAGATGGTGTCACAACCAAACAACACCTACGCCTACCGTTCATATATCGAAACGCTGCTAAATTATGGAAAGGAGGCCAAGAGTTCACATCTAGGATGTACCTTATGGCACAATGATACAGCTGGACAGATGAATACACTGGGAAACGCAAATAACGGTTTCTCGAAACGTCAAGCACTTGCGGCTACCGGTAAACAGATAGAGATGATTGCTCACGTGCACTCGGATTTGTTTAATCAAGAGAAATTTCTCATAAGTGGTGTTGAGTTAAAGACTAAATTTGTACGATCAAGAGATACCTTTAGTCTAATGGCGGCACAAGACGCGAATTATAGACGCTAGTTTACTGGTGAGACGTATGCGCATCAATCCAACTATTCTAATTGCGCACGCTAAAGCTTTAGAAACAACAGCCGCAAAATATCCTGTTACAAGGACCGACGTAAAAGTGTTAACTATACCTGCAGGCATACAGCGAAAATCATTGGATAATGTTTTCCTGGGTCAGTTACCTAAACGATGCCGTAGGTTTTTAGCAAATAAAGCCTTCAACGGTGACTACCCTCAAACCCGTTCAATTTTCATCACTGCAATATTAACTACATGTCATTATATATTGACGGACAACAAATTCCTTCGAAGGCCTTACAACCAGACTTTACAGCTAATGGTTTATACGTAAGGCGTACCACACCTTATTCTCTGGTACGGGTATTCATTTTTGAATGAAGGTAACGATATATCAGAATTTACCCAACGGCTACTGTTTAATGGCCTTTGACCTAACACCTGACCTGTCTGCAAACGCTACCGCACTGGAATTTAGTTAGAAACGGGTCCCTTCGGCTGGAAGTCGGGTTTGAAGGCGCTCACCGTAACCGTTAACTGTTTGGTGTATGCAGAATTCGATAATGTGATCGAGATCGATAAACATCGGAATGTCGTTGTGGATTTTAGCTGTTAAAAGTGGTAACTCTAACCCAAAACCAGTGTAAAGCAACCGATAGAAGATGGACGATACTTGGACACAAGGGTTTAGTGGTGTTAACAACGAATTCATACCAAAGAAATTGCCGTGGTTACAGATCACGGTCGTTTATCGTTGATGCTAATAAAAACCCGAGGCTACTTTATATCAGGATCCATGTCACGACAGATAAAATTTATGGAAGATAATTATCATGGTTAAAATGGTGGTGGGGCATGTACATTACAACAATTTCCGTGAGGAGTGATGGAGTGTTGCGCCCATTTAACAAAATTCACGTTAAGGGTGGCCAGTTTTAAGGTTTCTTAACAAACCAATAGTAAACTTGGGGAGACTGGTTGCCCGTCGATTAAACAGTTGAAAAAGGGAAAAAATAGCTGTTTAAACCATAACATCACTGAGCCTATGTTGCCTGGAAAACGCATTACTACTCAAAGGACACATACCAATTCCAAAGATGTATGCGGTACAAGTGTTGAGATCTTGAAATCGATCCCCACCACAAGAAGAATGTGTTTCGGCTTGTTTTCCTAATCAATTAAAACACCACCTCGACCTGTGCAATTATCAAACACGGATCCTGCAAACAAACCAGGTCAGCATTGGACCGCTATCTACATTGACGAGAATGGTAATGGCGAGTATTTTGATTCCTTTGGACGAGCACCGCAAGGATATCATTTACATTTCCTAGAGAAGAATTCCATATGCTTTAACAATAAAAAAATACTGCAAGACTATCATTCGGATGTTTGGATTTTATGTCTTAGTGTTTCTATATTTTAGATTAATAATTTACCATGTTTGATTTTGTAAAAAACTATTTTAGTACATGTTTAATGTCTGTTACCCAATTATTATTCTGATAAATAAAAATTTTTAGTACCCTTTTTTAATTAAAATTGCGTAATACCTACTGTTTTTTTTTTTAATTCGGCATGTGTGTTTTAAAATCGTATTATATAAAATTTATTATTTAACGTTTTTAAAAGAAATTATATTAACCATTTATATTGGTTTTAGACTATTAAATTAATATTATATAATTACACGTAATTAGTTAAAAGTAAACTGAACAGTGATTTCTTACTACATATTGTTATGGAATTTTAAACATTCCAAACACTTAATATGGTTTTTTAAAAAAATTTGTGTATCCGTTATGAATATTTTCAAACCATTTTATTTTAAAGAAAGGTAAATGTATGTTGCAGTAAGTGCAATAAAGACAATGAGGTTGTATATTTTACACTCTAATTATTGGTTTTACACAACTAGAAAGTTTAATTAACATGCAACACAAAGCGGTGGCTATCACTCATGCATTCCTCAAAACGTTCTTTAAGTACAGAGCTGGTATGTGTGTTAACCCTTTATTTATTTACAGATTTTTAATTACAGTTATAAACACCATTAAGTTTCTTTAAAAATAAAGGCGTACAACATTTTAACGGACGGATGGATATTATTTCAATGCAGGTAAACTATGTTTTTAATATGGTTTTAGAAAACAAAAACTGTTAATGTAATTAATTAACTTAATAAAAAATTGTTTCATTAGGAATGTCAGTAATTTTATAGTTCACTGAGGAAATTATGACAATAAAATAAGTGTTCTATAATTAAATTTACTGTCATTCAAATTCCCCACGTTGATTAATCCTAATAAACTGCTATTCATCTCCTCATTAGAAACGTCTTCTCCAAAAAGTAATAATATCTTATTAATTATGCAATTATTGTATGCGTATGTGTCTGCTCAGCCTCCAGGGTTACAACCAAAGGACCTTAATTAAGGCTGAAGATAATTACCAGAAAACAACCCTACCCTAGACCAGCCCTAAGCTCCAACCTAGCTCTACATACAGCCCCAGACCCCACCCTAAATACAGCCCTAAACTCCAACCCTAGCTCTACATACAGCCCCAGCCCCACCCCTAAGTACAACCTAAGCCAAGACCAGCCTCACCCCTGTCCTCGCGTTAGCAAAAGTCCTAGCTGTCAAAAGGTCCTTAATACAACCATAAGGTTTAATCAAAAGAAATCATAAAATAAGGGTAATACGGTCCTTCACGTAAACCATTAAAATAATTAGGGTTGAAAATACGGTCTCACACGTGGTGCATAAAAATAGGGTGAAAATACACGTCCTACACGTAAGCAAGTAAAAAATAATTAGGGTTGAAAAGGGCCTTCGGAAAGAAATCTCACACGAGGGTATATAAAAATAAGGGTTGAAAATGCGGTCTCACACGTGGATGTGCAAAAATAGGGGTGAAAAAACACGTCCTACACGTAAGCGAGTAAAAATAAGGGTGGAAAATCCGGTCTCCCACGTGGGCGGTCTTGTGACGTCAAAATCCAAGATGGCGTCTAGTGCCTCCCTTCTACTAGCAACTAATTAGCACTTAATTATGGTCGTTTTGATTTTTCAGAAATAATGTCTCACATTGGGTTTTTTGAGTGGGGGGTTCCAGCTTAACATTAAGTCAGCACCCCCCAATGTAACTTCAATTTTCTGCTAAACCGACTGAGCACTTAATTTTTGAGTTTGACACTAAATTAGCACTTAATTAGCACCTACTTTCAAAATAACTTTTTATTAATTTTGCGCTGTATACCCGAACAAGTTTATCTTTGAAGATTTCGTATAAACAATTTTATAATGAGAAGTTCGTTTTAAATAACGAAAAATTCGTTTAACTGCTTGCCAATGTTCATCTTGCCAATTATTATAGAATCGACCTACTTGATTAACTGCAAAGGAGATATCCGGGCGACTACAAGTAGCCAAAAACATCAGTGAACCGACTGCTTCACCATACGGCTGGTTTTTGTTGCATATTGTATCTGTCAGCATGGACAAAGTAATTCCGGGTTCTGAGGGCACCGCCAACGGTTTAGCATCACTCATTTGAAATTTATTAATGTACGTTTGTTGATGAATATACACTTTACCGATGGATAAATTTTGTCAACAAAATTTAGTTTAAAGCTATTCAAATTCACAACAATTTTAAACATTTGTTGCATAATCTTAATTAGTTCCGCGGATTTTGACCTGGAAAGCAATAGGCCATCATCAACATATATGGCTAAATAGACTTCACTATCAAAACTACCAGTAAACACATTGATCTGTTTTAACTGTAAATGATTTAAAATGTCAAAATTACGGTTCAACAACGCGCACTTTGTTTTAAACCGTACAAGCTGCATTTAGTTTGCATACTAAATCATTTTGCTTCAAAT
>JARFJB010001023.1:0-51508 GCA_036346205.1 Vesta saturnalis | reverse complement strand
TGAGGAATTGTCGTTAATTTGTTCCTCCTGTTTCTTCCCTGGTTCAAGCTTTACAGGAACTCTCTTCCAAGAACTAATAACCTATATTTGCTTTCTTTAAAACTTGTGGCGCCTATTTCTTGTATGTTTTCCTTATCTTTCTGCCTACAATTTCTTTCTCGTGTTATAACTAACCTAACCATCGGATCGGGCTAACTAATTACTCTTAAGCAGTAAAATTAAAAATTTGCAAGAAATTTTGAAATAAACAGTAAGTGATGACAAATATAATTATATAAAATTTGGGACACAACTAGAAAATAGTTAAATTGTTCCAATGTGGAAAGAAAAGTTTAAGAATAAATATGAATATAAACATTCTTCTCAGTGAACAGTAGGTATTTAAGTAAGAACATTACAATTATGTAAAATGTCGTGGAACAATTAGAAAAAGCATTATCATACATTCTAATATAATAATGGTTTCCCGAAGAGCTAAAAAATAAATAGGAAAAATGCGAATATAAACATTCCATACAATATCTAAATTTTAATTCATTTATCCATCACGAAGTCCAACTTAGTAAATGGTGCCATTGTTTGCCTTGAATGTATTTCTGCCCTTATGAATCCATCTCTAGCTGTAAACCCACAAACTTAACGCCTGAGTGTAGCAAAGGTATTTTTTGAAGATTTCGGATGGCGAATTGTTAAGTAATAACGTTTTCAATATATATGAGGTAAAGAATCTGGAACACTGGAACTATGGCACGATCTGTAACAAACAAAATACACCCACCTAGCACAGGAAATTAAAAAAAACACCGAACGCGTTTCAATAGCAGTCGACTCTAGTCGACCGCTGATGATGATAGCATAGCTATTGAAACGCGTTCGGTGTTTTTTAATTTTGTGTGGTGTATTTTGTTTGTTATTATATATTATATGAGGCACTTTTTGTAATTGGAGGTTCGGTAATCTGGACCTCCTGCCAGTGTATCAAATTAATATACTCAGCACAGAGATGTTCTGCACCCTTGTAACACGATGGGTTGCACTTCGTATGAAACCCCATTGACGTATACACTTTTTTTACATATGCGACGAGGGTCTTCAACTCAGTTGAGGAATTTTCTACACCGATCTATAAATGCAAAATGTAGTTCATCATCGTCAACCAACGCGAATGGGTTTCATCTGGCTAAACTTTGTGAGCAGTAGCAAGCAGACTAACCACTGAAGAGGTTGGCCACAACATTCCTCAAGTAATCTAATTTCACCTCCGCTATTGCCAGTGTATTCTTGGATTAACGTTATGTGTTCTTCAGCTACGGATTGACGGTAATATTTGGCATCTTCACTTGCATCGATGTTTTATCTTTACGTCCATCAAAGTATAGCCCATATACACTAGTAGAAGAAAGTTTATCATTTAACTGCAAGCGATTTTACTGCCGTTCTCTTCTTACCTTACTTCGGTTAATTACTTTGGAAATATCTTCTGTTGTTATTACTCCAACATCTTTCAACACTGCAGATGCTACGTTGCCAAGATTTTTAAAATATAATATGAACTACTGAAAAGTGGGCTAAATTTTTAAAAAGGTCTTTGGGGATATAAGAATAATAAAAATCGGCGATATAAGCAATGTGTCACATAAATACTAAGAAATGTGCTGTATTGGATTCGAAAAATAGGATTACAAGGAATATCATTTGCAAAATGAAATTTTCAAAATGTCGTTGATTTTCAAGGGTGATGGGGACACAGAAGATATTGTTTTACTAAAAAATAAAAAAAGACGGTATTAATAAGCAACGTATACGGCAAGTTTTGTACCCTATTAGAAATTGAAAAATCGCTGAAAAATTCCGTTTTCGCTCCACCCTACTAGACAGCTATATGAAAATGTAAACTTTCACGATTTTTGCTGGGGATTAAAAATACTTATCTTTTTAATAATTGTATATTTCTATCTAACGTTACTACACCTGTTAAACGTGTCTGTAGAGAAAAACTAGCACTTAATGTTAGAACGCTGTGTTTCTTCCGTTTATGACGAATAATAGAATAGAAATTAAGTGTGGTGTCTGGACTGAGCATTTTGTAATCAAAAACAAGCACAATTGTACTTTAACTTTTGGAGTTTTTTCGAGAACTAAATAAATATAATCATCACATAATTGTAAGGATTTGACATATATTGTGAAAATTAAAATAAAATTGATTATTGACTTTAATGTAACAATAATTATTGTATTTAAATAATAACAAAAAAAGTTAAAATCTTTTTGGATTTGTCATTATTTTACGTATTTATGGTACGTCTTAGTTTTACGTTATGAATCCTCTACCCACTTTCTAATAAAGTTTTTTTTTACAACCAACATTATAATGTGATTATTCTTCGTTTGATTTGATTTTGGGTTGTGACCTTTTTAAACGATATCTTTCAAACCAGAGGATGTTCTGGAATGTAAATTTCAAGGTGGTTTAATGTATAAGTACCTAATTGTCATAATCGTCTTATCTTTGCATCGTTATATTTTATACATTGTTTTAACAAACTAATTCTTTAAAGTGTGATTATTGATTATATATATATATATATATATATATATATATATATATATATATATATATATATATATATATATAAGCTCTACCCAGAGAGCTTCCGATTATTGATAAACCCTTGCTGAGATACAGGGTGTTGAAATTTTGAAATCAAAATTAAAAATTTACCATAAATCAAAAACACCTTAAATATTTTTTTCAAATTTGGTGATCAAGATGTTTTTATGAAAGTAATATTTTGACATAGTGGAAACTTTTATCTCCCTGTTTTTGACGCCACTAGAGAAAATACTTTTTTTTACTTTTTTTAAATTTTCCGTTCATTTTCAGAATTTAAAAAAGTGATAACCTTTTATGAAGCTAAAAAGAACGGTGTTGTACAGATTTGCTTCTAAATAAAACTGTAGGTACTTAGATAATTTTTAGCTAATCAATACTTCTAAATTCTAATCTGGTCAAATTTGTAATAGTGTGTTTATTTGACAAGATCTTGGTAGATTAAACGATACAGTTCTAAACTAGTTCTTAAATTAATTTTGTTGTTGCAAAATGAATTTTTCATTTCAAGATTGACCGATGTGTTAATCATCTACGGGGAAGGTCGAAAAAATGGTAGAATGGCAACTCGTTTATACCAACAAAGATTACGGAATCGTCGAAATCCGTATCATTCTACATTTTCAAATATTTAAACAGGACTCAAAGAAACGGGAAACTTATTAAGTTAAATAAATAATTCTGGAAAGCAACGAACAAGAAGGACCATGCGTCTGGAAGAGGCAATATTAAATAATATCTCTGAAAGGCCATCTTTAAGTACTCGAACTCTAAGTCGAACATCAAGAGTGGCAATTCTACTGTATGGAAAGTTTTAAAAGAACTAATGTTGCATCCTTACAAATTCGCCACTGTTCAAGCAGTAGAACCCATAGATTTTCCGGGACGAATGGAATTTTCAAACTGGTATCCACAAAAGTGTCGTGATTATCTAAATCTCCCAAAATATGGTTTGTATACCGATGAGGCCAAATTTACTAGGAAGAAAGTTTTAATTTCAGAGAGTCAGTTTGTGATGAAGAATATCCGCACTCTGTTCGTGAACAGGGATTTCAG
Organism: Vesta saturnalis; assembly: GCA_036346205.1. Taxonomy (NCBI): domain Eukaryota; kingdom Metazoa; phylum Arthropoda; class Insecta; order Coleoptera; family Lampyridae; genus Vesta; species Vesta saturnalis. The sequence continues at coordinate 47,838 of JARFJB010001023.1, read as the reverse complement.
TATAAATTTTTGTGAATGTGTGGTTGAGTATGATTGGAGATTGTTTAATTGGACCTTACTTTTACCAAATAAATTAAGTGGAGCTATTTATACGTGATTTCTGAAAGAAGTGTTAGATAAATTGTTGGAAAATGTACCTTTAAATACTAGACAGCATATGTGGTTTCAGCACGATGGGGCATCTGTTCATTTTCTGCAGGGCTGGAGATATCTTAAATAGACGTTTTAAAGAAAAATGGATTGGTCGAGGTGAACCCCGATTTTGGTCCCCAAGGTCACCCTAGTTAAACTATTGACTTTTTCTCTGGGACAGCATTATTACTGTTGTAATACATTTGCTGAATTTCATTTTGATAGCTTTTGGCTATATTGAGCTTTATTTTTATTAAATTACAGCAGCCGATCTCAGAAATTAACCCCATAAATAACTTTTCTTCTTTTTCTTTCTACTTCTTCTTCAACCATTCACGCTTAATCATTGATTCTAACCGAGGTAATAGTATGGATTAAAGCAAATATCACTTGTTTAGCAAAACGTTAGGGGTTTTAGCATTTCACCTTCGGCATAAAGGATAATGGGTCTACAATAACGCGCAATTTTTAAGTATATTTCATTCACAACAGTCTAATTGTATCGTTAATAGTCATGGTTGGTTATTCCTGGTAAAACTGGCAGTACGAATTTGTGTAACAGATAAATGAAGGGTGACGATAACTCAGTAGTCGGGGTGAGTGTGTTGATCCTTAGTGTGTAAAATGAATAGAATAAAATAAGCCATCAATCAGAGGGCGCCAGTTTGTTCAAAATCACAAATAAGGGTTTAATTAGCCCATCCTTACCTTTGAAGGCGCTAACCAGGTATATCAGCAAAAGGTCTGCTGGACCGGTGCTATCTGTAAAATCTTCAATATATTTGCACTCAATTAAAATAAAATGAGGTGCGACCAAGCTGTAAAGGCCATTAATCTTATTAGCCAAACATTACTTTACGTTAATTTTATTAATGGGATTCTATATTCAAAAATCTTAATTTTAATAAAAATAACATTAATTAATCAACGTTAAAAGCTTTCGTGAAAATTATAAACAACAATAAAAAATCGTCGTCACCATAATTAAAAAATTGCTATTAAACCATTAGCAACAAGAAAATTATCAGAGTTATTGTTTCCTAATAATTTGTGTGAACCGTAAATAATGTTAGTGGTGTGAGAAAATGGCATCTAATGCTACATTCAAAAATAAAATAATACGCCTATATTATGTACAATAATAATAACAAAATAAAATCAATAAATGAGTTGTACAATTATTTTAAAGTCAAAACAAATAAATTCGCTTCCAAAAGGGAGCAATACGCAATCTTACTTACTTAAAATTTTAATTAATTGAGTGTAATTAATCAGTTGAAACTTACAAGTCCAATTTCCAAGATCGGATACCCTTAAACCTTAGTTTTAGTTATACCAATTAGCATCATGTTGAACACACAGAAAACATAAATTCAACAAGCTTTAAAATGCAAATATCATTGCACAATAAAAATAATAACACAAAATAGCGTGAATATCGACAAAAACAGGGTGAATACGCTTCGGTAATATTATGCACTAACCTGATGGGCGTTATGCAGTACTTTGCAACAAACCGCGTATTGATCCGGTTACCTATATACAGTTATACAACTTTTATTGAAATCACAAAAACACAGAAACGCAATTACCTTATATTTGCACAGATTTTTAGTCTAACATTTCTTTTCCCAGCTCACAGCAACAGCAATTCCTGTACAATTGGGCCCTCCGTTAATTCATCAGAAAAGAGCAGTTGAATCTTCAATTTGTTCTTCAAACACCAATCAACGCAGTGAACGAAAACTCGTAGTATCGTCAAGTAAAATAACCACTAAAATCAACGGAAACGAAAGTGCTACTATTATTTGACGAACACCAACACAATAATCTCCCCGGGGTGATTGAACATAAACTATATTCCACATTCAGTGAACGGTTAACTTCTTTACGATATCTTCAGATAACCTCCGGTTGAATCGTTGGTATATTTGGCGCCCGCGGTACACTCATCACCCGCCCCAAGCTCTCAACCAACTCTTACGTCTCTTAATGACTAACTACCAAGAACCAAAATAAAATCCCTTTATCCCGCTACAATCACGTCATATTATTAAAAGTTCCATACTAAAATTTGTCTCGAGACAAACAACATTTTAAGTCCGATGTGTGCCAACCAAAACTCGATGAGATAAGCTAAATTGTGTTTTCAATAACAAACCCTATTATCCAAATAAATCGTCTATGCTTTTTCCAATAACAACTTTATTCATAAATAAACTGGTAAGCTATTAAATACTCCGCTCTGGTTTTTCTTGCAACAGTCGTTATATGAAATAGCTGATCGAGAGTATCGATACCTCCTTTTGTCTGGTTATAAAATAGGATTATTTCGGGCTTTTTATCTCGTCATCAACATCATCTTGATCATACATGGTAGATAATAATATGACCGTCGTGTTTTTCGGTACAAATAACACCAGCGTACAGTTTTGTTTTTCTACGGTCTCGGCCAATGTAAATTTTTTTCAAGCGGTTTTCTGCAAGTTCGTAAGAAATGCCTAGTTATCAGGCGTACAATTTCGGTTTGTTCTATGAATTTCTTCGGAGAGGTCTAGAACATATTGCGTTGGAGTAGAATAGGTACTTTTGTTTCTTCGTTTCAGTATAGGGCCTTGCAGGCCACATGTAAGATGTTTTTTCGTCTCACATGGTAACCACTTTAAAACCATATTTATCGGGTTTATTGGGATACATTTTGAAAGGACAGGATCCTCTTAATCCCAAAAGCGTCTCTTCGACAGTTACATATTCTGAGGGGGTGTAATTTTTTCTACAACTCCTTTCAAATATTTCCCAATTTCTCTAGCAACTGCAAATTTATCATTTCTTTCTTTCCTGAAACCTCAAACAGTAGATAAGAAATTCAAAACGATTCTTATTCATAGTACTTCTAAATATCACTGGGCCAAAAACCAGGGACTATAAATGATTGAGCATTAGATGAGAAGCCTTCCAAACACTACTCAAATACAAGCGAATAACGCATTTATTTACACACGTGTTGTTGGTCCAATGTATCGCTTTTCAGATTTATATTTGACTTTTTTACGCTCAATTTAATAGTTGGTACACTTGACAATTATATAAAAATAACATCTTAGAAAAAAGGTTCCATATTTTTTTCGGTTCCACAAGACCTTTAGCATCTCCTCTTGGTCCTGGCAAGTGAATGACCAAATTGTTCTGACGAGTTCTACTGTTTTTAGCATGAAAATACCATTTACGTTTATTTTTTTAGTACATCACCCTTCGTGCCTGGACAGTTGAGTCTACTGGCACAGGCGAATCATCAGCGTCGCTAGTAATGGATGCTTCAAATTCGTCATCTTCATATTCTGTAAAATCCTCCTGCTCACTTTCGTCGCTTTCTGGTATATTATAATCGTTCATTCTTTCATACATCAATTTTTCCAATTCATGGGATTTTAAAGGCCTTTTCTTGAAAAATTTCCAGTACTGGTTCATGGCTCATCTAAGCTAGGTATTTTTGACTACATTGCAGCAAAAGCAATGTTCTAAATTGAGAAAAATGCTGCAGTAGACGATAAATATAATAAAAAGCAATTCAACGTACCCTAGCATTTTTTTTACTAAGCACAAGGTGGCGTCATACACGACCGCAGCACGATAATTTAAAATTGGTAAAACTTTATGCTACATTCGGCATTGTGGACTACTGAAACCTGGGAAGGTACTGGGCCACTCAGCCACTAGAACCGAGGTGAATACCAATTCACGATTTGGATAGCGATAGGTGTCGCCTACCACACCACCTTGTGGTTCTAGGGTTAACAAATGCCCGATTTCAAAATTAGAATGGTACCTAGTGGATCAAACGTATTTAGGTTTATGTAAAAAAAGTCTTTCTACTCGTGCAATATTTAATAATAATAATAATGTAAAAATCTTTATTGGACATGAATAAGTAAGAATAAAGGAACGTAATAGGAAAAACAACAACAAATAATAAATTAAACTTTGAAATTTAAATATTTTATAAAAACCCTGCATAAATATGTCCACCTTCATTATCAACTTATTGCAGTATTCTACGCCACTGCCTTATGGATTCGTCTATCGTTGCTTGAGAAATTCTTGCCAATATTCAACGAGACGATTTTTCAGTTCTTCAATGGTAGTAAATTTGGCATTTAAATACACATTTTTTTCTGATATACCCCTTATTTTGTAATCGACCGGGTTTAGATCTGGGCTGTTTTGTGGTCAGTTTTCCGGTTCAATTTCAATTTTCAAAATGTTGTTTGCCATATCCTATCCAAAAATTACAAAAATCGGTCAAGAAATAAAAAAGTTATTTAACATTGAAAAAGGGGCTACTTTAATTTGGCTCACAGTATATGTAGAATCCACTATCCGCTTTGCGAGACCCAAAACATTCAGCGCGATAACAAAATAAATTGAAGCCGAAAAACATTTGATATTATGTTTCTTTTAATTTAATTGACTTCATTGTTAATAATTTTAAGTGTGCCGTATATCGTGATGATCAATTGTTCAATCAATCAATTGTTACCGAGGACGCGGCTTTAAATAGAATGTAGGGATAAACAGCACGCAATGCGCTATAAACAAGAATAATAAGAGATACAATTTTAGTAAAGCTTTTTTACTTATATATAGTATTCCTGAACACGCTAAGATTTGCATAACATACTAAAGCTCTCAGGAACACAGGGATGGTTTAGAGATATTGTTGGGCTGCCGACAAAAATTTACGAATGGCTACCTTAAATTTGCTTCAGTCAAAGTTTGGAGGTAAACTGGAATTGGGTAGCGCATTCCACAATTTGGTGGCCATGTGGGAAAATGTAGATTGCGCCCGTTTAATGTGACAAGATGGGATTTTGAGTATGTAATTATGGTGTGGATAGGCCGAGTGTTCGTAGCGAAGATCGGCTGCAAAGATATTAAAGAGTGTATTTCGGAGGAACACTCACCATGGTAATAGTGGTAGAACGAGGAAAGAACCGAAATTATTCTTCGATGCTCAAGAGACTGTAGGCCAGAAGTCAGAGACGGATCATTTATAAGCCTTATGGCTCTTTTTTGGATACGGTTTACCATATCAAGGGCGTATTGGAGAGCACTAACCCTGAGGTGGAAATTGTACTTCAGAGGAGGTCGAATTTGAGATTTTTATAGTATAAGGAGTTGTTGCGATGTGAAGTGCTGTTTAGAAAAGCCCAGCTTACGGCAGCTGTTTTTTCTGGATGACAGAAGGTGGTCCACCCATGAAAGGTTCGATGATACAGACATCCCTAACATAGAGAAAGAGTTTGAAAACTTGTGATCTAAGCCATTCGTATTTACAGCAGGAAATGGTGGGTCTTTCTTGGCGTACACCAGTCAACACTGGGTTTTGTCGGCGTTGAAGGTGAGTAGATTATTACTTTCCCATTCAAGAATACTGTCGGCTGAGGCTGATATTTTCACTTTAACGTCCTGACTAGAGCTATTGTTGTGGGAAAACTGAGAAGAATTACAATATATAGTGCTGTCGTCTGCAAAGCAATGGATCGGGTTATTTGTTGAGGAAATGTGATCATTTATGTATAGCAGGAAAAGTGTGGGAGCCATCACTGATCCTTTGGTTAACCCCGCGTTAATTCTCGTTTATTTTAAAAAGAAGCTATCGACGACAACGCGTACACGTCTTTTGTCAAGAAAGCTGGTGATGCAATTGATGAGCGTATCAGATAAGCCGAACGAGTTGATCTTGGAAAGTAGGCACTTGTGCCAAACCTGATATCTATTTCGAGTAACAGTGGGATTGGGTACAGATGGAGTTATTTCCATTAAGCAGTGGTCTGATTGACCAAGTGGGGAAAGGGCTCTTGTTTTATAGGCAAGTGGGTTAGTTGTAATAAATAGGTCCAGGAGATGTGGAGTATGGTTAGAATTGTCAGGGATTTTGGTCGGTTCGGTAATCAATTGTGTGAGATCACAGGATACAGCTAATGCTTCTGCACTATGACCTGTAGGATTAGGGGTAGATGGAAATTGAAGCTAATTGGGGTTGTGCACATTAAAATTTCCCAGAATTGAGATATCGCAAGATGGAAAGCGTTCTATTTTCAGACTAAGGTAATGAAAAAGATCTTGGAAGTTGTTATCATTGGGAGACCTATGCAAACAACAGTAGAATTTTACAAATTCGGGTTCAGAATGTGTGAACCAAATTGAGTCAAATTTGTTATTTTCCAAAGTAGACATCCTCTTACAACCTACGTTGTCCTTGATATATGCACATACTCCGCCTTTAAGGCGAAAGTTAGAGTGGAGGTTGTATCTGAGAAATTGCAGTTCAGGTGAATCAGTGATTCCAGGGGAGACTTGTGTTTCCGATAGCACCAGAATTTCCAGTTGCACTTATTCAAAGTGTAGGTAAAAAGCATTAAGATTCGACCTGATACCACGTATGTTGCATTAATGTATCCAACTGTTGGTGCTTTCGATGACCGAGCTGATTATCCAAAATTATGCAATGAAGTTTTAAAAATAGATTGGACCTTTTTATATAGTTTATCTAATACAAATAAAGCTTATGGACAGTTTCATAGCATAGATCCTAAATGGCTTACATTTGAAAATAAACATGCGCCTTAAATATAAATATTTAGCTAGACACAAAAAACACAAACACAAACGCTTTTGTGTTTTTAGACTTTGATTAATTCTAAGAGCTGTGTCAATTCTTTGTCAGATATTGGGAATACTTTTTATCCTTTTAGTGCTAACAATCTACATCTAATCTCGGTACCAAAAATTTCACTAGTATCGTTTGCAATACAACTGAAGAACGCAAATGCCAGAGGATGTGACCAAATCCCCAGTTTTTTAATAAGGGATTGTGTTAATGTCTTTAACAGGACTTCTTACCTTGATATGTAACATTTCAATTCGGACAAACTTATTTCCAAGCATTTGGACAGTGGAAAATATTTGTACTATTTTAAAGAATGGTGATCCTAGCAATGTAATGAATTATCGACCATTCAGTATTTTGAACAACTTTGGAAAACTATGAAACGATTGTTTGTTCAAAACTATATCCAATGGTTAAAAGATTTATTTCTCCATTTCAACATTGTTTCATGGGGGATCAACGGTGGCTAACTTAGCATGCATGACTCAGTTTATTTCTGCTATACTGCATGATCATGGTCAAATTGATGTCATTTATACTGACTGATTTTGAGCGTCATTATCTTAGGCTAAATTAGAAAATTTAGGTTTAGTTACTTTTTAATATCCCTGCTTGGATCTTATTTAAAAAAATCGTTCTCAGCAATTCACTTATTATAATTTTACGTCTTCTACTATTGAACCTACTTCTAGTGTGCCTCAAGGGTAAAACTTGGGGCCTCTACTATTTTTATTATTCATTAATGATCTCGCTGAAAAGACAGATTGCGGAAACTTACTTTTTGCTGATGATTTCAAAATATTTTCTTGTCGAAGATTGTAAGTTAACTCAACGCCAACGATACATGAATAGTGTATTTCTAACAATTTGTGCTTACATAGCCCTAAGTGGAAAGCAATTACTGATACCAGAAAAATAAATTCAATCTAATTTAACAATATAATCCATTCATCCATTTTACAAAGAACTGAGGATGTTAAAGACCTGGGAATTCAGGACAGTGAGTTATTTATATGCAAATGCGAGATTCTGTAATTACGCTTGGTTTTATAATACGTAATCTTTTGTAGTGCAACTGCTTTAAAAAGTGTATTTCATCCTTTAGTCATTCAAAACTTCAACAATATGCGCTAATTTAGAATCATATTTACATTAACCAAAAAAAATCTTAATGAATGCACCTAAAGAAAATTTTACTATTAGCACAGATAAAGTACTTATCTGTGACAAATGTAACGGGTTTTCGGTGGTGGCAAGTGAAGCTTGCCCTCAACGAAATCCAACACAAAAATTAAGACTCGTTTGGAAATATATTTATTAGTTGTACTTATAAGTTACGGTATTTTATGTTATTGCAAAGTCAACTCCTGGGCGGTAAACAGATAACGGGTTCTTCGGCACAGGGGTTGAAGCAGATTGAACGGGTTCGGGCGCCACCAAAAGATTAGCAACTGTCCAGGCGGTCTTTGGGTCCACTCCTGAACTTGTGCGGTTTCCAAACGGCTACCTCGGGTTACCCAGGGGAGGATAAATTCAGGGTTGAATCCTCACGGTCGAAGATGTACCTAAAACTTAATTAATACGTATGGAAGGAGGATACGGTAGACAAAGGTCACAGGTCCCCTTGACAAATAAAATTCCTTCACCAATGATGGATGAAAATGAATGATTCTTAATAAATATTAAATCTGTGGATTTATTTAAATATCACTAATTACGGGTTAACCAAGACGGTGCGCGATCGCAAAGTAATTTTATGCTATTTATCGAAACAAATCAACTAGGCTTCGAACTTAATTACAGAGCTAGTCTTTATTAAGTTTAATTGGATTAACTAATTGTTAAACTACCATTTACCTCCTATCAATTTACAATATTGCAATTTCGCTATGTCCGCAGTGAGAATGTAGGAAAGATAAAGATTTTCTGTGAAAGCACTAACCTATATAGACTACGACATTTAAAAGTGGGGAACGGCTGGAAATTCCATAATTTTAACGATGAGGCGACAGCGTAACAATTTGTTTTAATTAATATTAACCCTTTCACCCCATAATACCATAAATATTTCAGGACTACATCATCCCAGTGGTACTTCAAAGTACCAACTTTTTCTTTAAACGTAAATTGCTAAGATAACATATTATCACCTCGTTTTACTACACGCCTTAGTCCATAACTTTATAAACGTACTTCATCTTTACAAGTTTTCATTCCAAGTTGGCAACGCAGCAGACTTATTTCATTTGGCGCGTGCATGGGGTAACGTGATTACAAAAGCCAACAGGTGTTTACGAGTTAATTTTTAAGTTTTAGTGGGAATTTTTTTGTATATTTTTGTTTAATTTTAAGGTATGTATTTGTTTAGTATGTATATTAAGAATTTTTTTCAAAAATGTAATTTTTACCACTCCAAATAACACATTTTTACCGTGGTACCCTCACGTACCGTTGGGAAAATTGATATATGATTTTGATATATAAAAAATATAATAAAAATCCTTTATTATACTTGTAGAAACCCATTGGAAACAAATAAATTTATTATTTTTTTATCAACAGAAAACATGTCTGCAAAGAAACAATGGCAGAGACCCTTCCTAACGGATGACGAACTCCTTGACATTATTGATAACGATAAGTTTGATGAGTTTTTACCGCCTCTTGAGAATGGAGATACCGACGAGGAAAGTGGCCCAGACGATACTATTTGAGAATAAATTCTCATACAGGGATGTTTTAAGAACTTGCCTATGGATCAAGCGGAGGAGGAACCCGATGGATTGAATGAAATTCAAACGATTGATGAGATTGCAGGAGTTGAACAGCTGGATGATGTTGAACAGCTGAATGATGTTCAGGACAATACTGAGGCTCGCAAATATCTAGCAGATGAAGAGCGAAAATGGACAAAATTAGAAAAAATCACACAGGTCCCTCTATATGTTGATCCCTCATGCATTTGGGAAAAAACTCACTTTATGGAATGCCAAAGTGGACTGGATATTTTTTTAAAGTTAATCGAAAATGTGGTGGATAATATTTTATTTCAAAGTAATCTGTATGCTGTACAGAAGGGAAAAATTTTAAACATGGGGAGAGAAGAGTTCCTTGCTTTCATTGGCATAAATTTTTTGATGGGCTACCATGTAGTTCCTAGTATCCCAAGTTACTGGTCCACACAAGATGACCTCGAAGTAACATTTGTTCAAAAAACTATGGCAAGGAATCGGTTTCAAAGCATTTTAACTTTTGTGCATGTGAACGATAATACAGCTATTCCAAAAGAAAATACCGATAGACTATATAAGATAAGACCCTCATAGATAGTTTGAACGCCACATTTAACAACTATGCTGGAAGTCAGAAGGTGTGTGTCGATGAATCGATGATTAAATTTAAAGGGCGATCATCGATTAAGCAGTACAACCCTATGAAACCAATAAAAAGAGGGTATAAACTGTGGTGCTACACCGACACCAAAGGCTTCATAAAAAATTTGAGGTTTATCAGGGAAAGATCAAAAATAAAAGATAAATTTAAAGATTATTCTTTAGGAGAAAGGATCGTTCTGGAATTGACGGAGCAAGACTGGAACCAAAATAAAATTAAATATTTTGACAATTTTTATACATCTGTGAAGCTACTCGAAAAACTAAAAGCGGAAGGAACACATGCCTTGGGAGCTATTAGGAGTAACAAAGGTATTTGCCAAAAAAATGGCAAGTGACAAGAATTTGAAAAGAGGCGATTTTGATTATGCAATTTCCAGTTCTGGGGTGTCTTTTTCAAATGGAAAGATAATCGTGTTGTTACCATGGCCTCAAACTATCACGGAACCGAGGCAACAACTTTAAAAATAATTCAAAAGGATGGGAAAGTAATTGATTTACCAGCACAATTTATTGTTAAAGACTATAACGAAAATATGGGCGGCGTAGACCACCATGATCAATTGCGAAAATATTACGGAATTGATCGCAAATCAGAAGTGGTGGCAGCGAATTTTTGGGGTGCTTCGAAATTGCATTTATAAATAGCTTTGTCATTGCAAAAACGTACTTGATGAGCCTCCGAAGAATCTGCTTGACTTTCGGCAAGATTTGACGCGTAGTCTTTGTTACATATCACCTCAACGAAATACAAAAATTTCTGCAGGACCAAAACCAAAAAGAGACGCTACAATTGCAGTGTTTCCACAGGAATAAGGCTGTCAAATCAAAAACATTGTGACAAGAAGAGGTAGATGTGAAATGTGCAGCTTGAAAGGTATTTAGTCAAAGCCTTCTTCAGTATGTTCGCTTTGCGGTGTGTTTTGTGCGTTAATCAAAATAAGAGCTGTTTTAGTGAGTATCATGAAATTGAACTATAAAATATTTTTTATACTTATATTCTTTTTGTCGTTATTACAACCAGAAACACGAAGAAACGTCGTTATTGCAAATAAAATTTATAGAGATCTTGTGTGTTATTTGTTTTCCCAGGGTACGTGAAAGTACCTCAATTTTATTCACACAAAACCACTACATCTAATTACCATAGCAATTGCTACCAAAATAGTGAACAAAGTAGTACTCGTTTTAATTGTATAATTGATTTTCCTCCTTCATAACGTATTGTGGGATTTACAAGTACTTGTACTTCTGAGTACCTGCGGGAGTCAAAGGTTAAATCAATCAACGAGCTAGTATTTATTTCAACGTGCTAAAACTATTATTTGTAAAATCACAAAGCGATTGATACAAAATTCGGCCAATTTCTATTAATAAAAATACTTATTCTATCTAACGGTTTAATTAATAATTAGTAACACTGCTATCAACTCAAAATCACGCAATTCTAGTAGCTGATTACTCTTCGACACATCTGTCGGTGTTCGCGTTGTTTAAAATACAGTAGAACCTCTTTAATCCGAACTAATTGGAACCGGGGGAGGTTCGGATTATCAAATCGTTCGGATTACACAACATATTGTACTTTTCATAAAACAACAGTTAAAACGTGCCTAAAATGGGTTATTAGTGTTAAAGAAAAAAAAGCAAGAAGATAAATGCATTGCAGTGTAAAATACGTACTGTATTTTTTATGTAATCAAGGTGTAGTAACCATAGAGTAAAAAGTATTACAGTAGAAAAATTATACACTACAGTACAACTGTACAATGTAAAATTATACAGTACCTACAGTATTTAGAATAAAATAACATAAAATACAAGATATTATTGTGGAATTTGTACGGTACATACTGTATCAACAAACATAAAATACATACATTACTGTACTGTAAAAAAGTCAGTCATTTTCTTCTGAACAAATGATGAAGTGCGTTTTATGTCTGCCAAGTCTCGAATTTGCTTTAAAACGATCAATTGCGGTAAGCAGCATTCGGTTTGCCTTTCATACCAGTTCATTGCCATCTCTAATGAACTAAACGCATCGGTATGGGATGGTCCCAAGTCAGAAGTTTCTTCATCTTCACTGTTCTCCTCAGATTCGTTTTCCTCGGTGACGATGGAAAGGATTTCATCTTCATTATAAATCTGATATTCTGGATCATTCTTGTCACTATTAATCCACTCTGTTGCATCAGTTACGTCACACTCCTCAAACCCAGGAATAGCCTGACAAAGATCGACAATTTCTCCGACAATATGAGATTCTTCATGTTCTCCATCACAATTATTTTCGACGTCATTGTTCTCAGGCATAGGCCATAGCTTGTTCCAAGCTTTCGTCAAATTTTCCCCTGTTAGTTTTGCCCAAGAATCCACCAGAATATAGCAACAGTCTTTCGAGTTAATTTTTTTTGTAAATGCAATCACACTTTCTTCGTCTCTCTCTGATAAAGGTAGCTGCCTAAGCAATTCTTTCCTGTACAATCTCTTGGTTTTTGCAATGACTCCCTGATCCATTGGCTGGAGGAGGGCTGTTACATTTGGAGGAAGGAAAATAACTGAGAAGTCTTCATTAATGGCGTTCATTGTATCAATGTCAGGATGAGTGGGGGCATTGTCGATTATTAAAAGGACTTTTCCTGTTTTGCCCTTCTGCTCTCTGAATTTTTTACCTCTGGGATGAATGTCTTAGAATACCAATCGAGAAAAACGTCAGTTGACATCCAAGAGTTTTTTGTGCTTTGTAAGTAACAGGAAGACATTTTATGTTTTGAAACAACGGGTTTCTTACTTTTACCGATAAGCAGCAATGGAAGAGAGTGAGTACCACTTGCATTTGCGCAAACCATAGCCGTTACCCTGTCTTTGCTTACTTTGTATCCACGAGCTCGAGTTTCATTACGGGATGCAAGAGATTTTCTCGGTAATGAGCGCCAATTCACACCGGTCTCATTGTAAACATCTTCCCTTGAAAACCCTGCATTAACTACAGTTTCTTTAAATGTTTTTACAAATGCTACTGAAGACACAGCGTCACCAGATAAGCTTTCCCCTTGAACATCAAGTTGTCTTATTCTATGCCGTTGCTTAAATTTACTCAGCCAGCCACAGCTAGCTTTAAAGTCAAGAGGTCCGTTAAGTTTCTGATTGAAATCAAGAGCCTTTTCGCAAACAAGTGGACCTGATATTGGTTCACCCAAGCTCCTTCTTTGTGTGAACCACAAATACAGCGCGTCCTCAAGAGCCATATTACTAGCTGGTGTTAAAGTTTTCCTATTTTTAGGTCCTGCACCACTGTCCTGTCTACATGCGTACTGCATTATGGCATCTTGTTTCGATTTAATATCGGTGATTGTCGACTTACCAACTCCATACTCCATGGCCAGCGATGCACCACTTTCACCTTTTTTAAGTCTTTCTATGATTTCTAGTTTCTTCTCGATATTTAAAGTGTTATGTTTACGTTTTAGTGACGACATGGTAACGTACTGTACTGATACACAATCTTCAACTAAGAATTGTTCTGTAGAATAAGCACGTGCACGCTCTGAAAAACAACACACCTTCACAATGACAGCAAGAGTGCGACTGAGGACAATATGAAAATAAGCTGTAGTGTTGAGAGGAAAGGTCGTTGACTCACTGCCGGTTGCTCTATTCGAGAATACAATGCTTAACTTCTTTTTGCGTTTCGTGTTTATACGTCAAAATTTGTGTTTATAATACTGTAACAAGTAGAAGATTGAAATCCATTATTGTTTACATACAGTACTTTTAACTCATTATTTACGTATTTTTGTGACTCATGAATGTAAAGAAAAATTTTAGTTTTATTCTCAGAAAGAATTTGAATTTTGAAAATAAAAAATAAAAAAAACAAAAGTATCGTTGAGCGTACCTGCGAAACATCCCGCGGCAGCGTTCGGATTACTGGACGTTCGGATTACGGGGGTTCGGATTAAAGAGGTTCTACTGTACATAACATTTTACACAATAGTAAAAGATTACACTCCTTTCATTGTAGTTGAAATTCATAGAAAGTATTTGAGATTTAACTTTACTCATTTATATCAAAACTATTATTTAACAATGCAATTTTTACTCACTAAATTAACTAATTTATGAGGACGGTGTTAATTATTACTTGTTTATTTTATTTTAAAACCCTCTTAATTATATTGATCGGATTTTACAGTCAATTCGAGTGCTTTGTTTCTTATTATCTCTAATATTAATATAAAAGGTTTTGAATGTAATTTCCATTTAACATGTGTGTTTGAATATAAACTGATTACTACTTATCAAGTTTTAATTTCGGAATAACAAAAAGAAAACTATTATTTATATTAACGGTTGTTTATAGTACTTGATAAGTTTTAATTTTGGAAGAAAGAAAAATTTCTATTTACAATTAGTGGCTATCTTTAAATTTTCTTCTTATCAATATTCAACGGTACATAATTAATTAATTTACGGACTTAATTATTGTTTGTTCTTAGTGAAGTAAAACGAAAAAAAAACTAATCTTCACATAAACAAAACACACTCACATACTACATAAAATTAAAAAACACCGAACGCGTTTCGATATATACACTATCATCATCAGCGGTCGACTTATCTGTGCTATTGGTTTTTAAAGTGGACAAAACGTATTCTCCACGAGGCTATCAATATAACCTTTTCTTCAACGATTTAATTTTTATACTTTAGAACTCGGGCGCCACAAGCGTTGGCTAAAATTTGTATATAAACTCTTGCACAATGCAATTAATTGTCCTTACTTTCATTAATTCATTTTCAAGTTCCTTCGTATTTTTTCGACCACACAACACATTCTATTACCCTGCACCGAACACAAATTGTACAAATGTCCTATTTTTAGTTGCACCCGATTTTATAATAATTTGCCAAACCCCGTAGTCTTTAATACTTCCACACGTAAAGATCTTTAATGCAACCGAACCTTAACGGTTATTTTACTTACTTTTACTATTATATATGTAATTACTGTTTACTTACCAAACCAAATGACATACACCGTGGCACAAAAAAGTTATACTGATTTTAAAGTCTCCTAATCGTCACTTGAGACGCCCTCCAGGAGGACAAATTCAATTTCTCATCCCATTATCAACTTTTAGACTAAGGTAAGTTTACTTAAATCGACTTATTTTGTGGAAGGACGTTGTAAAGACCTTTCCGGGACACCTTGTATAACCTTTTATCAGTATTAAAATTAAATACACAGAAAAACGTAAGTAGACATATTTACATTACATACATCTAAAACGTCTAGGCGTGTTGCGTGACGTCAAGTGTTAAAATTATGCCACGAAATTCGTTAAGAGAGTACATTGCCCTAAGTTTTGTAAAAGTGCTATTTAATCTGTTATAGGTAAAAATTTAATCCATTTTGTTACGGGTAGTTTTAAACTTTAAATGATAAAATAATATAATTCATTTAAATTGCATGCACGAAGGTCTAGAGAATTGTGTTAGTTAATCTTTAGTTAAAATATACTCATAATGCATGAAATTTTCCACTTTTGTGTTTTACTGAAGTTAAAAAGAATGTAAATGTTCTTGTACTTCTACAGTATAACGTAATACACAATATACAAGTTTGTTATACTTACAAGAAAATTGCGACCAGTATTTTATTTCACATTGTATGTACAATGACATATGTAGAAATAAATATAAACTCATTTTATAGAAGTAAATGAGTATATAGATATATATATATATATATATATATATATATATATATATATATATATATATATATATATATATAGTGTGTGTATATAGAATTGGAATTCCTCAACTTATCTTTACTCAATATAAATTCAGCTAGATTTACTTTTTAAAGCTTAGAATAAATTTGAAAAACACACAGGTGCTCACTTTCTCACGCTTCCACACCGTGTAGAATCATTAAGGCATGTCTCAATATAAAACTATTTTTTATTGCTCATATATCAATATTTTTATCACTTACTCTCAATCACAAAGAGCTATTGGATGATGTTGGCGACTAATAATAAAAGAATTAATTAAGGTTATGTAATTTTCTCTTATAAATAGTTAATAAAATCATAAATTAATCATTTTAATTTGAGATACAAATAAATATAAACGAAACAAAAATGGCACATAATTATTTGACATCATAAAACTTCACATCCTATGCTCGAAGTGACCTCCATCGTTGTTAAGATAAATGTCAACTCGTTTTTCATATTAGCAAACACATTGTGTAGTTGCTGCCAAGTACATTTCCGATGGCATTTATTATAGCTTTTTCAAATCTTTAACCGTATACAGGGTGGGCCAATAGTGCGTGTGTGGGAGATTGTAGCGTTTATTAAGGAATCTTTCAAACCTAAAATATTTTCACTTGAATCGCAAAGTTCATACAGGGCGATTTATAACAAAATTGCATTTTTAAATGGAACCCCTGTATATTATTGCACATTTTGATTCCTTGGTCAATTCTAGTGCGTGTTTATGCATCACAGGTGGCACCTAAAACGAATCGTTTAACCACAATTCGTCATTTTACAACATGTAGATGTCTGAAAAAGTTAAATATCGCTGTTATCACAAAACTTAGAAGACCAAGGCTGTGCGATGTTACTAGACATGAAATGGATTAGCGTAGACCGGACGCTTAAATACAAATTACTCTTGTGTTTAGAGAAATTACTTTGTCAATTTAGAAAATTTCTATCAATGGTAACTTGATTTTTCAAATGGAACGGCTATTTTGAGACTAATTTGAATTTTAAGGTGTGAAATGGCTATACAGCTACACAAATAAAAAAGGCGCGAAGATAGGATTGTTGCATTTCTATGTAAATCCCATGATAGTACGGGTACGGTTCCTACAAACCCGTGCAAAGCACGTTTATTAAAACTCACATAATCACAAGGTAAACGTTAAAGTACAAACACTCCTTTTGCGTATGTTTTAGCTCAAACACGTGCCTTTTGTATTTACAATAATTGCTAAATCAATACATTATAAATTTGAATTAATAATAAACAAATAATAATCTAACCGTAGAATTTTAGTAACGTGTGAAATGTCTCTTAGAAGGAGAAATGCGCGCAAATAGTATTTAGGATTACAGTGGTTCTACAAAAATACGGTATCTTCTAACGATTGTTAAAACTCATATAATCGTAAAGTAAGTAAGGGTCTAATAAACCGAATAAGGGCAGTATATACCGGTAGCCGGGCATGTGAGAGGAGCTGTGAGTAAATAATTTAATATTGAAAAAGGAGTGTGGCAAAGGTCTGTGATATCACCCTAGTTGTTCAATGTATACAAGGATGAATCTGTTAGGCAAGCATGTACCGATACAAATGGTGTAATGGTTGGTAACGTAAACGTCGAGTTCTGGTATATGTAGGTGACAAAGACTTATTAAGCGAGAATGCGATGAGCTACAAACTGCCCTGAAGAACTTTGATATAGTCTGTGAGCATGTACCTAAAGGTAAGCGTGAGATTGTCGTGTTCAATCAGGAAGGTGAAAAGGAAAGTAAATTATTTACCCTGCAAGATGAAATTGAGGAACAAGTGGAACGAGTTAGTATATCTGGGTAGAATGTTCACTGCATATGGTACAATGGATAGCGAGATTGCATGAAGAGTCAATGCTGGACGGAATGTGATTGGAAGTACGTGAAAGATAATGAAAAACGAAAGGATTGACCCAGCTACGAAACGAGCAATCTATAATGGCGTGTTTGTGCCGTTAATGCTGTATGCAAGTGAAACATGGGTATGTCAAAAAAGCACGAAAGAAAAATAAATTCGTAGGTATGAGATTCCTGAGAAGCGTAGTTGATTAAAGAGAAGGGATAAGGTAAAGAATGAGTGTGGCGGGAAAGAAGATAATTGAAAGATACAAAAGTAGTATACTGCGTTGGTTTGGCCACATTGAGAGAATGAACATCGCATGATTAACGAAGCAAATATATGGGTAAGATTAGAGGTAAGGCCGGACCTGGTAGTCCGCGTAACACTTGGCTCAATGTAGTGGAATATATGATAAAAGAAAGAAATATAATATGTCAGAGACAATGTATGAATCTTGCGGAAGCTAGGGCGGTATGCAGAGATAGGAAATCATGGAGAAAGACTCTGAATGAAAAATAAATAAGAGGTGAGGATTGTTTTGCCTACCCCGCAAGGGAATGCCGTGTAGGTTACGTTATGTTATGTTATTATCTAGTAACCCGTGGAGAATAAAGATTAAACGATTCACATTATAAGCAGAAAACACATAAACACAGAAAACAAAATTACGAACTAAAATAAAAATAAAACAGAAGTAACAATTACTTTAATCATTGGTTTGTAACTTGATTTTTCAAACGGAACGGTCATTTTTCATTTTGCCTCAAATGCGGATTTACCCTTCTAATGATATAAATTTATCCGTATCTATCTTCGGTAGATTTCTTTGAATTTCACAATTTCTGATTAATTTGCTGTATTTTTCAATTTTTAGTTTGTATTACCTAGTAACCGTGGAAAATAAACAAAAATGATTCACATTATAAAACATTATTTATTAAGTAGAAAAACACAAACACAATAAACAAAATTACGAGCTAAAGTAAAAGTAAAATTAAAATAAAATAATTTAATAAATGTTCAAAATGTCTACCACCTTGTTCTAAGCAAATTTGAATACTAGGACGAAAAGAATTTTAACCCTATTTAATATTGCTGGGTTGATAGTAGAAAAATGTTTCGGATTCTATTTTTCATATCTTCTGCGGTGGTAGCATACACTTTTCCTTGACGTATCCCCAAAAAGAAATCAAGCGGAGAAATATCTGGAGATATCGCTGGTCATTGTGTTGGTCCATCCCTTGCTATCCACTTTTCAACAAATGCATTATTAGGCCATTCGTTTACTACACCGGCACAGTGTGGAGGTGCGGCATCTTGATTCAAGGAATCGAAGTAGTTTATTATCCAGGAAAATCAAGTACAAATTCCAATTTAGAATACCGTCGAAGGAAAAGGGACCAAAAACTGAAGTACCTAATATTCCTGCCCAAACATTCATTGACCATTTCTCTTGACTATGAACTCGGAAATAGTGAGGGTTGAGTAATAATGAAAATTGTGCTGGCTAACAAATCTATTGTGGTGGAAGGTACACTCGTCTGTGAACATGATCTCATCCAAAAATTGTACATTTTCATTTAACTCTTGTCCTACTCAATTGCAAAAATTAAGCCTGTTTGAAAATCGATCTCCATGAGCTCTTGATAATGTAATAAGGATGGAATTTTTGATTATTCTTCTTGTCACGTGTAGATTTTTGGAATATTAGGACATTTAAAATATTATATGTAGAATTTTAAATTGAAACATTGTTACCGGAAATGTTACTTTAACGTTTGCTGACGCAGTTTCGAAAGGAATTAAATTTTATTTAGGATGAAGATTGTTGTTAAGGAACATAATGTGTCGGTTTAAATTTGTTTGTGTTATCGTGGTTGATAACAAAAGGTGCAGTTGCGTTTAAATGGTTCGCATACGCATGTTTTCAAAGTTTACCAGTTTGCTTATTTATTGAAATGTTGGTTAGAGTATAGAAGATTTGTTTGAGTGGCATTTTCGTGCCCATTGAAGAAGATTAGTATTTATTTTAGTGCCACTTCCTCATTTTTTTAATAAAATCGCGCTTAGCGGGGTCTATTATCGCAGAGTTTAGTAAATTGAATTGTGCATCGAGAATGTACATCCGCGTCTTCAGCTGTTCAGATAGATAAAAAGTTGCTGTAAATATAAATATCGAAATACTAAATTTTTGTATATAAAGGACAAAGAACGTTTTGTAAATAAATTAATGTTTCTGTATACATATTGAACCAGATGAAACAGTTATTAAATCACCTGTTTTGGCTTAAATATTTCCGCCACTAGATTCATGTAAATATATTTTCATTTATGTATATATATATATATATATATATATATATATATATATATATATATATATATATATATATATATATATATATATATATATATATATATATATATATATATATGTATAAAGACAAAGTTTACGTCGATTGGGCCTTGAATCTCGATGGCGCAGTTGGTTAGCGCGGTACTCTAGCAAAGTCGTAGGTTCGAACCATGCTCGAGGTAAACTTTTATTTATGTATTTAATAAAATTAATCATAATTTTAATCATATAAATATAATATAATATTAGGATATTTTACAAAAATGACGTTTTTTATGAAAACTTTATTTAATGATAAAATAAGAAATGAAAACTTTTATTCACCAAGTATAAACCATTGTCAAGTAATATCTTTCACCGTCTTTCTGCAAGATCTTCAATACCACGACGGTACTATGTAACATCTTTGGAATTAAAAATTCTCGGCATGCAGCTTCAACTTCCTCAACACTTGTAAAACGCCATCGATCGGAATAAGTGATAATCGGAGGCGCAAGATCCGAGCTATTAGCTGGATGAAGCTCAGTATGAGGTCTGGCGTTGTCTTGTTGCAGAATTGCCCGTCCTCTGTTCACCAATCCAGAATAATGCCGACTTAAAGCATCATCCACACTATCAACTGTTGTCAGGAACCACCTCAAAGTGAATAACCCTTCAAAATTCCACCATACACAAAGCATAAACTTCCTTTGAACCTTTCTCGTTTGGGAACCGGCAATGCAGGTTGCCCAACAGTAATCTACATATTTTCTGTACTAGGATTATTGAAGTAAATCCACTTCTCATCGCAAGTAACGATCCGTTTTAAGAAACGTTCATCCCAATCATTGGAAAGCATTTGTTCGCAAACCTGAACTCGCCTTTCTGCCATTGCTGGCATTAATTCTATTGGCTTTTCCAAGTTGATGCAAATGGCGCCTTACGGTTTCTTTGGAATACCCAAGTTCTGATGACAACATACGGGTACTTGTCGAAGGATTTGCTTCAACAACATCTCGAATTTCAGCGTTACTTAACGAGCTGTGCCAACCAGAACCTTGTTTCATTAAGAAACTCTAAAAAATATTATGTTTAGCACAATATACTGTTTAATATAATGAGAATAGCTGAATAGTTGAAATTTGACGACAGTAAAGTTGCTATACTGGAAGGCTGTATCAAGGAGATTGAAGAGTTACTGGTATCCAACGATCAATTACCAAAGGGTGAATTGACGAGTATTGCCTGTGTCGCTGTGAGAAAAAGGAGAATTTAGCTTGACTTTTCTATGTTTATTTTCAATGGTTTGAATGATGTTGTTTTTTTGTATTTGTTTAGGCGGATTAATACGCCTTCTTTATTCACCCGTATATCGTAATGTCACATATTGTGCGTCATTTTTATTATTCTAATTCAAATTTTATAAAATTTATGTTTTCGACGTCATTGTCACTCCTTTAAGGTGTTAAAGTAAATTAATTATTTCGAAGTGTAGGATTATATGTGACTTCATTCCTTCTTGACAGTGTTATTATTATTTACGTGTACTAAATTCAAAAGATAAGATATGATTACGTTCAACTTACTGAATGGTTTATTTTCTTATGGATTTTTCATTTAGACAACCTTACAGCGGCAACGTTAATTTATTTTTTTTTATAGTTGTGATGAAAGCTTTTAACGTAATAACTTGGAGATTTTCTATTAGATCATCTGCTATTTTTTGTTTTTTTATTTTATTTTAAGATATAAAGTTTCATTAATATTTAACGTGACGTAAAGCGGAGTAAATAAGGTTGATGACCGATCAGCTAGTCTATTATCACGTCATTTTGTAATGAATACGGGCAAAGGTTTTAATACTTTACAAGAACCGCTGGTTCAAGGCTTTTAATTTACCAATTCACCTGAGTATTATGCGGCATAAGGTCAGCAAGATTTTGTTTGTTTTGAACTTAGCTATGGAATACTAACATATAGGTACTTAGACCCCTACATAGTCGATTACAAACAATCTGGTGCCCATTTAATTGTTCTATTCTATTTAATTTATGACTTTCCCTCTTGTGTCTTATGTATTAAGAGCTATCCTAATCGCAAAACTAATAACACGCCCACACCCTTTATTCCATTGAGCTACCGGCCCCTTCCTTATCTGTTACTTTCGATTCTACTGCCATTTTCTATTATTGCAGTTAAAACATTGAGTTGATTACCTTCGTTCTACACAGGTTGTTTCCTGGTTTTTAAGATATTGAACTCTTCCTGTTGCAGTAAATCTTTCAAACAGATTTTTGAATGATTTTTCCTTGGATGACGCTCCCGGTGAGTATATCTTGCTATATATACTGACTCGCTGGGAACGGACTTCTAGAGCATTCTCGAAGAATAAAACCATATCAATCATTTCATTCTTAGAAGAACTTATCATTTTTATCAGTTAAATTTAGTGATAACTACTCAAAAAGCTCCAACTAGTACCTACTGTCAAAGTAAAGCTAAATTGGCAGAATTGGTATATCTTTCACTGCCTTTTAGTTACTCATAGAAACTGAAAATTGAAAAATAAGCAAATTAATCAGAAATTGTGAAATTAAAAGAAATCTACCTAAGAGAGACACCGACCAATTTATACCGCTAAAATGGTAAAAAAATTCTGCATTCGATGCAATAATGAAAAATTGGCCGTTCTATTTGAAAAAATCAGGTTACCATTGATTGAAATTTCCTAAACTGGCAAAGTAATTTCTCTAAACACAAGGAGAATTCGGATTTGACCGTCCGGTCTACGCTAGTAAATTTCATATCTAGTAACATCGCAGAGGCTTGGTGGTTTTGTGATAACAGCGATATTATTTTTGTAAAATGACGAATTGTGGCTAAACGATTCGTTTTAAGTACCATGTGTGACATAAAGTCACACTAGAATTGAACAAAGAATTCAAATGTGCAATAATGTACAGGGTGTTCAATTTAAAAATTCATCATCGCCCTATATAAACATTGCGATTCAAGCGAAAATATTTTAGGTTTGTAGCCTTAAGGCTAACCACATCCCATCAACAAACTTTAGAAATATTCCTTAATAAACTCAGTCCTCTACCCACGCGCTATTGTCCCACGCTGTATAATCGTTCACGATAGATTGTGTTTTGTAATTCACCGAGTAGAAAATAGTCAAGTAGAGTAAGATCGGGTACTATGTGGAGGCCACAACACGGCAGATATGATTGTATTTCCATGTACTGCACTATTTTCTTTCAGTGAGGGCAATTACATTATCTTGCCTAGCCAGAAAAGAAGCCTTTGTGTAAAGCTTTATTATTTCTTACTTGGTAATAAACCAGTGTAAATGTTCAACGCGTTTATAGTCCTTATTAAAATTGTTTTATAATAAATTAAACCATTTAAGTGTAAACCTGTTTGTTGCGATTATGTGATTATTTTGACGCACCAGGTATGTTTAATGTTGTACACATGACTCATTTATGACATAAACGTATGTTTGTACAAATACAATTTTTTAACATAATGTGAGTGGTGCAAATTTAACGCAAATGGAATTTGTAATGAGAGGGATGATTACAAGGTAGAAGTTTGAAATCTGAAAGAATTAAACTTCCATGAGAAATAATATTTCACTAAAACACCTATTGAGATGATAATGTGTACCACTGTGTGGCTTCTGCATTTACAATTTCAAAATTGCTATGAATTGGCAGCGTAAGTGAATTAATGATATGTTGATAATATACAGGGTTATTACAAATGATGTTCATGATTTCAAGTGCCCATAAATCTAGTTTTATTTATCACACAAAAAATAAAATGGTTACATTTTAAGAAAAACTTAAAAGTTTCATCCCAGGTGCCAAGAATTATAAATGTTCCATATGGGAACCCCTTGTGATACGACAGATGTTAAGCGTGTAATCAAGCTCTTGCCATACTTTGTTAAGAGTGTTCAGGTCGGTTGATTCGATAGCTCTGGTAATCCGTTGTTGGATCTCAGGTATGCTTTCTGGTGGTATATACACTTTATGTTTGATGTATCCTCACAAAAAAATCACAAGGGGTGAGTCCGGAGATCTTGGAGGCCAGTTCAAGAGTGTACCATCACTTGGACCTGACGGCCGATTCATCTGCCAGGCAGCCGATTTTGAAGTTCAGAATGAAGTTTAGGATTCTTGTTATAATTTCGGTAGAAGCCATTCCGTCATCATGTCCAAGATTTATTCCATTTATTGTTTGTCCAACAAAGAAAAAGGTCCATACACTTTGTTGTAATTGATAGTACAAGACAAATTTAACTTTCGGAGTGTAAGTGCTCGATGTGGTGTGTGGGTTCTCCGAACCCCATGTTATGACATTATGTCTGTTCACGGTACCACACAAGTGGGATGTGGCTTCATCACTAAAGACAAATTTTACAGTTTTAATTTTCCATCAATGCCTACATGTTCTCATAAAAGAAAGTCTTAGAATTTTGTCCTTTGGTTTTAATGCTTGAACAAGCTGAAGTAAGGCTTGAAATTTATACGTTTACGTAAATTTTTCCAAACTGTTGGCTGTGGTATATCAAGCTGTTTGCTGCATTTAACAGTAGATTTTTGTGAACTACGCGTAAAACTTTCCCTTACCTGCTCTACAGCGTCATTGCTTACTGACTGATTTCTTTTACAAATGTACCAATTTCTCTTAAAATTCAAGTACTACTTGTGACTGCTAGGAGAATCTTCATTAAATTTGGTTCTAAAGTAACGTTGCACACTTATAACTGATTGGTTGATGTGATAATCCAACACATCAAATGCTTTCTGTCTTCAAATTCAGCCATTACACAATTGACAACAATTGACTTTAAAAAATAGCTGATACGTACTTAAATCAATGTAAACAAAACTTTATGAGTTTTTCTTTCCAGTGGTACCAACTGAAACGGTCTTAAAACAGGTTAATCCAGTAATATTTATAATTGAAATCGGAACATCATTTGTAATAACCCTGTATTAGTGTAGAGGAAGAATATGTATCTATTTTGACTTGTATAAATGGGTTAAAATTTCGCAGTGAAGGATTTTATGTATCATTTAAGCGTATATAAATTTACTCAATTCTTTGCGGAAATAGACTTTGCGCATATATGAGACTTTCATAACAAGTTGAATTGGGTTCTGAATATTGTGTTGAATGAATCTGTCGAACTGCACATTTCAGAGAGTTATTACGTTTTCTGGAAAGACCTGCGCTATAGAAAGGAAACTTTACCTTGATATATATATATATATATATATATATATATATATATATATATATATATATATATATATATATATATGTAGATAATAAGACCTAGTAGGGACATTTATCTACTCTACTAAAATTATTTTGTTTTTGTTGTGTTGCTTCACTGCTTATCACGTGTTAAGTTACATAATGTATTGCAAAGTATAACATAATAAAATTTTTTATACTTTTGCTAAGTTCATAACGATTGATAGTATTGTTTATTTTGGGATAGCCCAACTATAAAATTTAATTGTATATATTTTATTAGTTTCACTATTTATCTTATTTTTTTATATGCAGAGAAAAGCAAGAGCTGTAGGTTTGTATCAAAGCGATTGAAACTTGGAAACGTTTAAACATATTGTAATAATAAAAATTGCAAACAGTATATGAGAGAATATATAATTCATAATGGATGCACTGATCGTTACGTTTGTTTCAATTTTGGGACAGGAGTTACTGACTTTGTGGTTAATAATTAATAGACTTCATTATTATTTTTCCAAATTTTGTGATACCTATTTGTTTCAAAATATTGTTGACAATTATAAATATTAGTTCATATTTATACAAGAGTGAATTCAAAAGTATCCAGATTTTATGAGTATACCGGTCCTGACCAATATTTTCTGGTAACTTTTATGCTTCAACAGTTCATTAAGCTTTTTAATTGTATTTAAGGACTTTCATAATCAAAGTTATGTATATGTTTGGTTCTAGATTAACATAAATTTATTAAAAATTTAATGTACCCTTATTGGATGTTTGATGTGTATTGCGCATAATATTATCGAGTAGACTACAATTCTATCTTCCACAGTTCGATAGGGTTCATTTAAGAATTCACCTAGGACTTTATTTAGAGAAATTTCAAAATGTGGTGGCGCCTGCAGACTATTTTTCCGGATTGTATGTTGTTATTTGTTGCTGCATGGTAGGTGTAAGGTGTTTTATTACAGAAACGGCTGCTCAAAGCGGCATCTACTGTAGACAAAGGGCTGCGCCCTCTAGAAGATAGATCAAAGCTGTGATCAAATCTGAATTTCTAATCATTGCAAGCCTCTAAGTACCAAATTTTATGCAAATCCTTTTATTAAGATAGATACTTAAAACAGAGTTTAAAAATAATAACTTTGACAGCCTGTATTTCGAAACTATCAAATTTTGGACTAAGGTAAATTGGACTAGATTCTCGTATTTTGGTCTCAGGAATTTGTGCTAGTATTTTGTACAGACCATTTAGAAACACCCTGTGTCAGAGTGAGTCATTGGTGCAGGATCGGTGGATATTGACTTTATAAATGAGAATTCAAGAAAATATTTTTAAGGTACTGTATATTAAAGTTAATGCTCCATCAATTGAAAATATATACAGCCGCATGGGATGCCATGTTATTCAGAGCCCTACTAAACTTTTTTCTTAAATGGAACCCTACCTATACAGGGTGGCTACTTTTTATATTGAACAGTATTGCTATCTTGAAAACCATAGGAGTTACAATGTCGGTTAAATAGGACAACAGTTGAGCATAAAAGGGACCAACAAAATGTTGAAGACAAATCTATAATAACTCTTACTGTTTACGATTTATACAGGGAAAACCAAAATATAAGAATTTTTAATTGTTGTTGTATCTCCTTTATTTTAAAAGATATAAAAATTGTATTTACATTTTTAATTTAAATTATGCATGCTATTCTGTAGTGGCTCAAATTTTTTACAACGTTTCTTCTATTTAGGAAACCATCACCATTTTTTTAAATACGGACCTGTTTTTTTCTACACTAAATTAATTACAATACCACCATACATACACCCCAAAATTATTTTTGATTACCCGTCTTTTCGTCACATTTCTATCCATCATCAAAATTTAATGAACATTTCAGCTGAAGCCGTACCTGTTTGTTAATTGAAAACCCGCTGTTAAGCACTAGTGCTTATCAACAAGAAACAAGGTTATTATTATGCACAAATTATTCAATCCAAAAATTAAACAAATAACTAATATTATTATTGTATGACTTTTAATAATAATTAACAGAAACAAACTAACATAATTAAATGATACACAAAATAAATTTATAAAATTGTTCAAAATGGCCACCGGCCTTTTCAATACAAAGTCGCGTTCTTTCACACATATGCTCTGTTGCCCTACCAATCATATCTGGATCTATTTGCTCGAAAGCAATTTGAGCCCTTAGTTCGTTGATGCTTTGAAACTCATTATCATAAATTTTATTTTTTAGGTAATCCCACAAAAAGTAATCGACAGGATTTAGGCAAGAGGAGCGTGGTGGCCACTTTCTGTTACCTCTTATTCCGATCCATTCACCCCCAAATTGACGATTTAAGTAATTTCGAACTCTGTTAGCATTATGGGCCCTAGAACCATCTTGCATAAACCATGTCATTTGTCGTCGAACCAATAATGGCATTTCAACTAACACTTCTTCTAATAGATTGATGTAATTATCGGCATTTAAATTTCCATCTATAAATTTGGGCCCTATTACAACGTTGTCAATAATGCCACACCACACATTTAATGAAAATCGTACCTGAGGCCGCACCTGTCGAGTAAGATGAGGGTTGGTTGTTGCGTAATAGTGCTTATTTTTTCTATTAAATATTCCGCAATTTGTGAATGTACTTTCGTCTGTCCATAGAATATTTTTATGGAACGACCTGTTGGTATTCAACTTACCTCTAAACCAGTTACAAAATGTCAGTCTACGGGCAGGATCATCTCTGTGTAACGTCAGGACTGGTTGGTATTTATAATCATGATATTTGTACTTTTCAATATCTTTTAACTCCTGATCTGGTTATCCCACATTGTGTTGCAATACTTTTTGTCGAATTTTCTGGATTTACGTGTACTAATGCTCACACATTTAGGTATGTCGTTTATTGTACCTCTTCTTTGATCTGCCGATTTAATTTAAACACACTACCTGTTTCAGTTACATTTTAGATACCGCATAAATCGTATTTCTTGCGGGACAATTCCAATTTGTATACAAATTTGCGTATGTCTGCACTGCCACATCAACATTTCTATTATTTTTTATAAAAACATCGTACATATCTCGTTTTTCTTCTACAGAATAACGAACCATAATGTAATAATTAATTATTTAAGAATAAATTTAACTAAACACTTCAAAAACGCTGGAAACTGACAAAGTAATTGACATTTATTCAACTATTTGAATTTCACGGCACTCTTAATAACAACAAAAAAATTAAGCAGTCGAACCTACATTGAAAATCATAAATGAATATTTTAAAAAATTTCTACAGTCTTATCATTATTTCCATGCCATTTTTTTTAATATTGTGTTATTTACCTTTTTGTTAGTTTAAATATCAATGACAACAAAGTAGGTAAACCCAATGAAATGGATCTGTAAGGACATTATTTAATAATTGATCTATTTCTTTCTTCATCTGCATATTACTGAAAATATTCTTCTTTGTACAAAAGAAATAGCGTTAACAAATAGACGAATAATAAACTAAAAAGGGGGTAATGCATAACCACCGAAATTTTAGTTAACACAACAGGTACGGCTTCAGCTGAAATGTTTATTAATTTTGATGATGGATAGAAATGTGACGAAACGAGGGTAATCAAAAATAATTTTGGGGTGTATGTATGGTGGTATGTAATTAATTTAGTGTACAAAAAAAACAGGTCCGTATTTAAAAAAAATGTTGATGGTTTCCTAAATAGACGAAACGTTGCAAAAAATTTGACGCCACTACCGAATAGCATGTATAATTTAAATTAAAAATGTAAATACAATTTTTAATATCTATTAAAATAAAGGAGATACAACAACAATTAAAAATTCTTATGTTTTGGTTTTCCCGTATAAATTGTAAACAGTAAGAGTTATTAAAGATTTGTCTTCAACATTTTGTTGGTCCCTTTTATGCGCAACTTTTGTCCCATTTAACCGACATTGTAATTCCTATGGTTTTCAAGATAGCAATACTGTTCAATATAGAAAGTAGCCACCGGTATTCTTGCACAGTATTATTCACCTTGTTAGGTGATGTACAAACATGTTTCATTTTAGCATTTGGATGCGGCCTTCCCATATTATTAATTTTTTCCTTAAAAACCGGAAATACATGGTATCACATAATATGGTGTAGAATTGATAGTAAAGATAATGAGAGAACCAAACTTTGCTGAGATGTAACCAATACTAGACTCTACTACCACATGGGATTACTTTTAGATTGCCATATACAGGTTGTCCTTGGGAACCCAATTTTGCCACTACTTCATTTTTTCAAATAGAAGACACCATATTTTTCACATCAGGATATTCAATTTTTAATTCTCTATCATGTTTATTAAATAGGTCTATACCTAGAACTTACAATTATTTAAAGTTTCTTAGAAATAAATCTTAAATTAGGCAATCTGTGGAACTTAACATCAAGTAGCAGGCTTGGAAATAATGAAATAAATTAGGCAATCTGTGGAACTTAACATCAAATAGCAGGCTTTGAAATAATGACAATTATTTCGAAACAAATTAGAACTGTCAAATATATTATTATAAATCTCAAATTTACTTAACTACCCAATTTTATTTTATGTTACCGTTAATATGCGTCACTTCTAAAATTGTAATACTTTAGATTCTACTTTAATTTTTAAATTTAGCTAAACTTCAATAAAAAATAACAGTAAGTACTTAAACAATGAAAAAGAAATGCGTTAAAGAGAAACAGAGTTTTGCAATACAGGAGTTATAACAGCGGGATTTAGTTGAAATTAAACACATAATCGAAAAAAACTAAAGGAGATGTTCTACATCACTACCATTGTCTTGATTGCACCTGAGTATTCTTCTCAAAATGAATTACTCATACTGCGTAGAATATTTTAATTTCTTAAAGACTGAAAAGTGTTCTTTATCCTGAGCATGATAATGTCTTTAGTTGTAGGTGGGTCTTTGTAGACTTAGTCCTTGATATATCCCCACAGGAAAAATTCAATTTTGTTAGGGCTCGAGACCGAGCAGGCCATATCACTGGTCCTCCTCTAACCAACCCATTTATTCTGAAATTCCCTATTCAAATACTCCCTCACAGCTTGACTATAATGACAGGGAGCTCCACCTAGCTGGATCCACATACCTTCTCTTATATCTAAAGGTAGATCTTCAGAGAATTGGAAATTCATTTTGAGAAAGTGTAGGTACATTCGACCATCGATATTTCGATCAAAAACGTATGGACCGATTAAATAATCGCTTATTATGGTGGCCCATGAATTCAAAGTCCACCGATGTTGGTGATCATCTGTCCAAAGCATAAGAGGATTATTATTCTCATAATAGTGAAAATTATACCTATTCACATATCCATTTTTATGAAATGTGGCACCATCAGAGAAAGGCACAAAATAAGAAAATAATGTTCTGCTCTACAACTTTGTTTAGCGCAATGTGCGAATCCCAACAGTACTTGAAATTATTTTCGTTTAGTTCCTGACAACTGTATGGGGTAAGGGTGAAACTTATTTTCTTTGAGATCCTTGATACAGCCGTTTGGTTTATTTATAATGCTCGACTGACTTCTCTTTGGCTTACATAAGGACCTTCCACTACCTTGGTCAGGATCATAAACAAATTTTCTTCATTTGTTGCATTTTTCTCTTTCAGTCTTCGTATATTTCGCTGAACCAGTTCTATTGAACCATTGCTTCAGTTTTCAAATGCTACAGCGCGTTCCGGAAAATGTTGGACCTATAGCCTAAAGCCAGAAGGGCATTCTTGCAACTCGCACCCAAACAATACACCTTCACATTTCTAATTTGTTTTGAAGTAACGTCACTATTTCAAAGCCTGCTATTTGATGCTAAGTTCCACAAATTACCTAATTTTAGATTTTTTTCTACGAAAAGTGAAATATCTCAAAAAACTATACGTTTTAGTTATAAAACATGTTTAACAAAAATGAGAGAATTAAAATTTGAATAGCCTGATGTAAAAATTATAGTCTTCCATTTGAAAAAATGAAGTTATGGCGCTTCAAAATTGAAGAATTGGGAGCCTCCCAAAGACACTCATAGGCAATCCAAAAGTAATATCATGTGGGAGTAGAGTATAGTATTGGTTATATCTCAGCACAGTTTGGTTCCTTTATTATCTTTACTAACATTTCTACACCATATCAAGTGATACCATGCATTTTCAGATTTTTTAGAAAAAATTAGTAATCTGGGAACGCCGCATCTAAATGGCAATAAAGAAACATGTTTGTATAGCACTTAATAAAGTGAATAATACTGTGCAAAAATATGGCATTTAAGAAAAAAGTTTAGTACTGCTTAAATTCTAATTTATAAAGTCAATATCCTCTGTATATATTTATATATATATATATATATATATATATATATATATATATATATATATATATATATATATATATATATATATATATATATATATATATATATATATATATATATATATATCTTCTAGAGGGCGCAGCCTTTGTCTACAGTAGATGCCGCTTAGAGCACCGTTTCTGTAATAAAACACCTTACACCTACCATGCAGCAACAAATAACAACATACAATCCGGAAAAAAAGTCTCAGGGCCACCACATTTTGAAATTTCTCTAAATAAAGTCCTAGGTGAATTCTTAAATGAACCCTATCGAACTATGGAAGATAGAATTGTAGTCTACTCGATAATATTATGCGCAATACACATCAAACATCCAATAAGGGTACATTAAATTTCTTAATAAATTTATGTTAATCTAGAACCAAACATATACATAACTTTGATTATGAAAGTCCTTAAATACAATTAAAAAGCTTAACGAACTGTTGAAGCATAAAGTTACCACAAAATGTTGGTCACGACCGGTATACTCATAAAATCTGGATACTTTTGAATTCACTCTTGTATAAATATGAACTAATATTTATAATTGTCAACAATATTTTGAAACAAATAGGTATCACAAAATTTGGAAAATAATAATGAAGTCTATTAATTATTAACCACAAAGTCAGTAACTCCTATCCCAAAATTGAAACAAACGTAACGATCAGTGCATCCATTATGAATTATATATTCTCTCATATACTTATTGCGATTTTTATTATTACAATATGTTTAAACGTTTTCAAGTTTCAATCGCTTTGATACAAACCTACAGCTCTTGCTTTTCTCTGCATATAAAAAAATAAGATAAATAGTGAAACTAATAAAATATATATAATTAAATTTTATAGTTGGGCTATCCCAAAATAAACAATACTATCAATCGTTATGAACTTAGCAAAAGTATAAAAATTTTATTATGTTATACTTTGCAATACATTATGTAACTTAACACGTGATAAGCAGTGAAGCAACACAACAAAACAAAATAATTTTAGTAGAGTAGATTAAATGTCCCTACTAGGTCTTATTATCTACATATATACACAAGGTAAAAGTTTCCTTTCTATAGCGCAGGTCTTTCCAGAAAAACGTAATAACTCTGAAATGTGCAGTTCAACAATATTCAGAGCCCAATTCAACTTTTATGAAAGTTTCATATATGCGCAAAGTCTATTTCCGCAAAAAATTGAGTAAATTTATATACGCTTGAATGATACATAAAATCCTTCACTGCGAAATTTTAACCCATTTATACAAGTGAAAAAGATACATATTCTTCCTCTACACTAATATATTATCAACATAAATTCTAATTTATAAAGTCAATATCCCCTATATATATATATATATATATATATATATATATATATATATATATATATATATATATATATATATATATATATATATATATATATGTATTGTATTTTAAGTTTCCACAGTATTGCATCCATTTATATTATTAATTGCTTTCTTGGGTTTATCGTATCGTTGAAGTTGTCATAAGACCACATTTCGGCAAAATCATATTTGTCATCATATTTTTCAGAATATGCAATTTACCTACTTTTGAAATTATAAAACCTGGTCTTTAACTGTAAATGTGTAAAATAATACTCAAAATTTGATTAATTTTCCATGCTACACTGTTATGTTTAAAATGTTTTGTTTGAAATATTTAAATACATAGTTACCACGATATATCATGTTAACTACAATTTATAGTTAAAAGGTTGATTTATTACATTGTAAACTTTTCTCTTATTAAAATAATCAGACCGTGAACCAAATATTGTGGTAAGTAAATCATTAACGAAGGGTGTAACAGAAATGATGAAGATAAGGTTCTGTTTGTTTCTAGAAAATGTTAATTCAAATCAGAATATTCTGTCATTGGAATTTTAGTATTTATTTGCATAGGATTACTAATTAATA
Source organism: Vesta saturnalis (assembly GCA_036346205.1). NCBI lineage: Eukaryota > Metazoa > Arthropoda > Insecta > Coleoptera > Lampyridae > Vesta > Vesta saturnalis. The sequence continues at coordinate 13,992 of JARFJB010001023.1, read as the reverse complement.
AAAATAAACTAAGAAGATTTGTTTTTAATCTTTTATCAATTTTTTATTGTCCATGTGTGTTTAATGAAATTCTAAAAATTATCCTTGAATTAACTTTGTCAAATAATAAATCATATATATCGTCATAACATTTCTCTACCCTAATTGATTTTCTAACATTGATTTGAAACTTTTGCAATAATACATTTATGAAGTTCACAGCTGTTATGAACTTTAATAATGACGCCAAGGTCTGTTGTGGTATATCCGCAATTGAAGCTGAAGTAAGTTGTCTTGAGGATGTGGTAAATTATTCAGCCACCTACCAATCTCATACCAAACATGCTGAATGGGTGACAATCGGGTGACAAAGTACGTCACTTCAGTGATAACGTGAAATCTTGCTGCACGAGAGGTAACGTCGGTCTGACAGACCTGTAGTGTTGGTGACCATATAAATCGTTCTCTAAGTACCTTTAAACATTGAAAATAGAAAACATTGAAGAAAATATGAAAACAACACTTTAAAAATATTATTCTCATATAGGTAAATATACCGTTCGAAAATTTCGACATTAATAATGAAAATGGAGTAGACAAAAATACGTAAAACATTTTCAAGGCAATAATCGAAAATAAATTGTGGCTCTATGTAGTCCAAGAACTATTCTTATTTTATATATTTTAGCAAAAAAAATATATGTAAATAAAAATTCATAATCGGTGTCCTTTTAATGTTTCCGTCTGTGATGAATTTATTAGCATTGTCAACAATCATATTCAAAATATGGTCATCTATAAAGGACTGCCAAATGCCTACAGGGATTTTTAGCTTTTTAGCTACGCCTTATACTCAGTGAATGATTATGTTTATTGAACGGGTTCTAACGTTTCTTGGGAATGCCGCTTATTCCACTTCGTTGTATCATCTTTCCCAATGAAAAGAGGTCCTCTAGTGAAGTATCTATTGGAAGTAATAGTACGATACCCCGAAGCATCTGAAAGACATTGTTCTGAGGCCGTGTCTTCATCAAGTATTTACGTACATACGTACATACGTACATACGTACATACGTACATACGTACATACGTACATACGTACATACGTACATACGTACATACGTACATACGTACATACGTACATACGTACATACGTACATACGTACATACGTACATACGTACATACGTACATACCTACATACGTACATACGTGCATACGTGCATACGTACATGCGTACATGCGTACATGCGTACATGCGTACATGCGTACATGCGTACATGCGTACATGCGTACATGCGTACATGCGTACATGCGTACATACGTACATACGTACATACGTCACATAGCGTACATGCGTACATGCTGCGTACATGCGTACATGCGTACATGCGTACAAGCGTACATGTACGTACATACGTACATACGTACATACGTACATACGACATGCGACATACGTACATACGCATGCATACAGTACATACGTACATGCGTACATACGTACATACGTACATACGCATACGTACATACGTACATACGTACATACGTACATACGTACATCGTACATACGTACATACGTACATACGTACATACGTACATACGTACATACGTACATACGTGACATACGTACATACGTACATACGTACATACGTACATACGTACATACGCAGTACATGCGTACAGCGTACATGTACATACGTACATACGTACATACGTACATACGTGCATGCGTACATCGTACATGCGTACATGCACATGCGTACATGCGTACATACGTACATGTGTACATACGTACATACGTACATACGTACATACGTAGCATACGTACATACGTACATACGTACATACGTACATACGTACATACGTACATACGTACATACGTACAAACTACATACGTACATACGTACATACGTACATACGTACACGTACATACGTACATACGTACATACGTACATACGTCATGTACATACGTACAAACGTACATACGTACATACGTACATACGTACATACGTACATACGTGCATACGTACATACTGTACATACGTACATACGTACATACGTACATACGTACATACGTACATACGTACATACGTACATACGTACATACGTACATGTACGTCATAGCGTACATACGTACATACGTACATACGTACATACGTACATACGTACTCATCGCTACGTACATACGTGCACGTGCGTACATACGTACATACGTACATACGTACATACGTTCATACGTACATACGTACATACGTGCATACGTAGCATACTACATACGTACATACGTACATCGTATACGTACATACGTACATACGTACATGCGTACATACGTACATACGTACATACGTACATACGTACATACGTGACATACGTACATACGTACATACGTACAGCATACGTACATACGTACATACGTACATGCAGCACATACGTACATACGTACATACGTACATACGCATAAGTACATACGTCACAGTACTATACGTACATAGCGACATGCGTACATGCGTACATGCGTACATGACGTACATGCATACGCGTACATGTCATACGTACATGTGCATGCGTACATGCGTACATGCGTACATACGTACATGCGTACACTACGTACATGCGTACATACGTACATGACGTACATGCGTACACGTACATCGTACGTACATACGTACATACGTACATACGTACACACGTACATACGTACATACGTACATACGCTACATACTGTACATACGCACATACGTACATACGTACATGCGTACATACGTACATGCGTACATACGTACATACGTACATACGTACATACGTACATACGTACATACGTACATACGTGCATACATGTGCATACGTACATACGTACATACGTACATACGTACATGCGTACATGCGTACATACGTACATACGTACATTGCTGTACATGTACATACATACGTACATACGTACATGTGTACATACGTACATACGTACATACGTCATCATACGTACACGCACATACGTACATACGTCACATGCACATACGTACATACGTACATACGTACATACGCTACATACGTACATACGTACATACGCACATACGTACATACGTACATACGTACATACGTACATACGTACATACGATGTACATACGTACATCGTACATACGTACATACGTACATACGTGCACATACGCAGCATGTACTACTACGTACGTACATACGTACATACGTACATACGTCACATACGTACATGCGTACATGCGTACAGTAGCGTACATACGTACATGTACGTACATACGTACATACGTACATACGTACATACGTACATGCGTACATGCGTACATACGCATAGCGTACATGCGTACATGCGTACATACGTACATACGTACATACGTACATACGTACATACGTACATACGTACATACGTACATACGTACATACGTACACGTCATACGTACATACGTCACATACGTACATACGTACATACGTACATACGTACATACGTACATACATACATACGTACATACGTACATACGTACATACGTACATGCGCACATACGTACATACGTACATCGTACATACGTACATACGTACGTACATACGTACATACGTTCATACGTACATACGTACAGTACGTCATGCATACGTACATACATACGTCACATACATGACATACATACGTACATCATACGTACGTACATCGTACATACGTACATACGTACATACGTACGCGTACATACGTACATACGTACATACGTACATACGTACATAGCTACGTACATACGTACATACGTACAGTACGTACATACGTACATACGTACATGACGTACATACGTCATACGTACATACGTACATACGTTCATACATGCGTACATACGTACATACGTGCATACGTACATTGTACATACGTACATACGTACATACGTACATACGTACATGCGTACATACGTACATCGTACATACGTACATACGTACATACACGTACATACGTACATGTACATACGTACATACGTACATACGTACATACGTACATACGTACATGACGTACATACGTACATACGTACGATACATACGTACATACGTACATACGTACATACGTACATACGTACATGCGTACATGCGTACATGACAGTACATACGTACATGTGTACATACGTACATATGCTACATACGTACATACGTCATGCGTACATCGTACATCGTACATCGTACATGCGTACATACGTACATACGTACATGTAATAGTCATCGTACATACGTACATACGTCATATACAGTACATACGTACATACGTACATACGTACATACGTACATACGTACATACGTACATACGTACATACGTACATACGTACATAGCACTATACATACGTACATACGTACATACGTACGTACATACGTACATACGTACATACGTGCACATACATACGTACATACGACATACGTACATACGTACATACGTACATACGTACATACGCATACGTACATGTACATACGTCATACGTACATAGCACATACGTACATACGTACAATACGTACATACGTACATACGTACATACGTACATAACGTCATACGTACATACGTACATACGTACATACGTACATACGTATACGCATACGTACATACGTAACATACGTACATACGTACATACGACATACGTACTACGTACATACGTACATACGTACATAGTGTACATACGTACATACGTACATACGTATACGATGCACTCGTACATACGTACATGCGTACATAAGTCTACTATCTATGACGTACAAATGCTACATACGCATAGTACATACGTACATACGTACATACGTACATACGTACATAGTACATACGTCATACGTACATACGTACATAGTACATAGCACATACGTACATACGTACATACTACATACATTACTGTACATAGCATACGACATACGAGTCGTACATACGCTACTACATCGTACTATAGTACATACGTACATACGTACATCACGTCATACGTACATACGTACATGTACATGATAGTACATACGTAACATCGTACATACAGTCATGACAATATCAATGTAATATTGACATAGTCATACGTAAAAATAATACTAAACGTATAAAGTAAGACTACAACGTACATAGTCGTATCATTCAAAATGTCTTTTTACATAATAGTAATACATAGAAAATGTAATATATATATAATATAATATATATTATATATATATATAATATAATATAATTTAATTTTACGTAATTGATTACGTCTGACTAAATTACTTGAGCATACTATTTAAGTTTATCATATTTTGTCAACGTAAAAATGACTATACGAACAAGTACTTTATCTAATATTTAATGTATTACGCAACCAACGATAGATAAGACCGTAACAATAACGCAATCTTTCTAGTGTGCTATATACGACCATGTTTAAATTAATAGAAAGTAAATTTAATGGAAAATTACGTAACATGTTAAAACCATAGTACATTTGCATTCATGAAAAATTTTAAACCAAATTTTTACATTTTATTTAATTGAAAACGTGAAAGTAAATGTAAATTAGCAGTATACATATCAGTGCGGGTTATTGAATTTTTTTAGATTTATAGATTTGACTCGTATTTATTACTGCCTTGTTGTAATCTTATTATTTTCTTTGTAACTAAAATTTAGTAGTATTTCGGGAGTTGCGATATTAAAAGTTTGCCTAAAAAAATACTTATCATTTCGGTCGTGTATTTAAGAGCAAAAAGTTTAACGTTTCATTACTAATTGAAGCTATCCTTCTCAGACAAAAAGTGTTAACAAGTGTTATTGTCAGCAAAATTGATAAAATATGAAAAGGTAGAGAATAAGGCTGTTATCATATAATTTACAAACCAATTGAAGCTTTCCTCCACAGTCATTAAGTGTTAACAAATGTTTCAAATATTATTGTCAACAAAATTGATAAAATATGAAAAATTAGAGATTAAACCTGTTATAATCATATAATTTACAAACCTACTATTAAATCTTAGGCAGGGATTATATTAGCTATGCGATTCTGGAAATCCTTTGAAATAATATAATATATAAACTTATGTCTTAATCGTTTTTAGTTTCAACGTTAGTAAAGTCCTTAAGAAAATTTTTGTAATAAATCACATGAAATATTTAGTATACACTTTCAGTGCACAAAACATCGTCTGGACTAACATGTCTGTAGGTTTACCAGTGCTTCGTGCCTGGTTTATACTGAATTTTTATGAAAAGCATATACCAAGTTTCACTTATAATAGGAATTATTTTTAAATGCCTATGCATTTGTGAGCACATCCTGCGTATTGATTTTCTTTCATCTGACAAACCGATTTTGAGTAAAATAATGTTTCTATGCGTGTAACCTATTTTGGCAACTAAAAGTTTTTTTGTTATAACTTTGACGGCATTCTAGATATTGTTGTAAATTTGGTATACACCTTCTGTAACAAGATGCATTTTGTGATGTCTAAATGTCCTTGTAGTTTTACCACTGGTTGTCATTTGCATGAACAATTTTTATGAAAAAAATTACTACTGTTTTTCTTAGAATAAAATTATTTTGAAATGACAAGGTTTAATATTTGATGCGTATTATTTGATTGCTTTTATGTTTATTATTAAACCTTGTGCTTTGGTATTTATTATGGTGGTCTGGCAGATGCAACCAAGAAAACCAGACGCATTTTGCGAATTAATATTAGAATCGTATTCTGCCAAATAGAATTCACTAAATAGATTCACCAAGGACATTACGACAAGGTTCCTGAGAAAGTAATTTAAGTAATGCATGATAGAAGACCATACGGACTAGTACTAGAACAATCAATTTTTGAATATAGTTTAGCGCAGCCAAGAGTTTTAATAAATTCTGTATGTATTCATATCATATTCAGAGAGTACAGGCATTACTTCCAGGGATTTTAGTCCGTTTGAACATTTGCCTGGTATTTAAAACCTTAAAAATCGCGAGTTTCAAAAATTTTTTAGACGTAAAAAACTTTTCGAATGTATTCAAAATTTCTACAAAATATATCTGTCGTAAGAAAATCCGACTATACGCAATTTCAACACCAATTTTCTGTTAATATGTCACGAATTACTGGTATCGCCCATAGGACTATTTTTAACGTCTTAATGGATGGATTCACTACAATTTTGCAAGAAGAACTTCCTATCTTAAGATGATGTACCAATTGTTTTGAAGAATCTCATGTGTTATATGGATGGCGCTCTAACAGATTAAACTTTTATGTATCAAAGAGTCTCGCATATTAACGAATGTTCAAGTTTAAACAAAATATCGCAGCATGTGAAACAATTCAAAAATATTTGAATATTTTTTGGTGTTCCAATTTAAATCTTTAATTACAAATTACTTAAGTAACTGATTTATTTTTTCTGAAAATTGTTATGAAATAAAATGAAGAAATGAAGAACGAAATGCTTCCTGATGCACAAAAGTTTATAAATAAATTTTGCAACTATATGCAGAACTGTGTGAGAGTTATTACAAAATCGATTTTTTCTTAAACTTTATAGCATGTGTTTAACAATTAAGACATTCTTATATTATACACAAAATATTTAATTGGTAAATGCCCATATGTTGTAACTCTAAATAACCTACCTTTAATGTTAGTGGAGTTGATCGGCCTATTTCCACAGTTTATGCTTTTTGAGCGCGACGTTTCGGAAGCGGACTCTGCTTTGTTAGCAGGCTTAGTCCTGAGAAGGACTGTTTTCGCACTTGAGTCGAATTCAGTTATATAGAATTTTTTCCAAGCACTTGACTCTTTAGATTCGAACCTGGTACCTTTCACTTACTAGTCTGACACCTTTGCCACTGAGCCACGGAGTAATCCAATATATATTTTAGAACTTATAATATATATATATATATATATATATATATATATATATATATATATATATATATATATATATATATATATATTAAACTTTTTCGTGGTTGCGCAGAGTTTATTGCGCATGTTGCGCAGTAACTTTTGCGCAGGTGTATTGTGGTTAAGCTCTTCGCGCATTATTGGAATCCATATGGGTTTCATTTCTACAAACTTGGCTTATTGAATTTTCTGCTAGTGCGATGTATGTGCTTTTGAGTTTTCGACGAGTTGTGTTATCGTCCTTTGCCACTATCTGTATGTTATCCCATTGGATGTGGTGGTCTTCGTTCCAGACATGTTCGGCGATTCTTGATCTTTCTATTTCGCCCTTGCGGACGTTGTTCTTGTGTTCCTGTGTTCTCACTTTGAGTGGTCTACTGCTATTTCCTATGTATGCTCTGCCGCATTCGCATGGTAGGTTATATACACAATTCTTGGAATTCTGATCTTTATTGTATGGTTTGGTTTTGGTTAGTATTCCCTGAGCGTTCTGGTCGATTTGACTGATCTTATACTTCTGTATTCTTCGGCTTCTTCATGATCTAATTTCATAGCTGTTTCTTCGACTGTGGTTATTTAATCTACTGAATATACCGGTGTTATCCATGTTCAAGCCTTTGTCCAGAACCTGCATTTCATTTTCGTTCAACTGTCGTTTGAGATGTTTATGACAGTGTTTTTTCGATTGATGTTGGTTGGTTATTTCTTTTCCTTCATTAGCTTTTCGAGTTTCTTCTGCTGAGTTTCTTGTGCATTGCCTTGGTCTTCGAATATTTATTTCTGGTAGCCGTATTTATCCTATCAAAGTCTTGTTCGTTCACTCGATTTCGAATGGTTTCTCTAATCTCGTTGGATTGGTTTCGAGCTGGTACTTTAAACGGTGATGTCTGATTTTTGACTAACGCTTCCAGCTTTTTTGCGATTATTGATATTTTCGGCTGCGTATCGGAGTTTTGATGTTTACCTGGGTATTACGTTGTTACCACGGTCTTTGCAGAGGAAGGTTAGATGGTTCTCTTGTTAGCTTGTTCATTGATGTTTCAAGCTTTGAAAATTTGTTTGACTTGGGCCGTACCGAGTTACTAATTCTGTATTATAAGTGTTTTAACTTGGTTTTATTAGTGGAGTTGATCGGCCTATTTCCACAGTTTATGCTTTTGAGCGCGATATTTCGGAAGCGGACTCTGCTTTCGTTATCAGACTTAGTCCTGAGAAGGACCGTTTTCCACTGAGTCGAATTCATATGTTATATAAAATTTTTTCCCATGCACTTGACTACTCTTAGATTCGAACTTGGTACCTTTTACTTACTAGTCTGACACCTTTGCCATAGTGGGGAACCCATCGCCATCCCAAACTCTTGTTGGTAGGATTTGTCTTCTACCTGGAAATACGTAGTTCTAATGCATATTGTCAGAAGTTCCATTATTGTGTTTAGCGAGAGTTGCTTGCGTTCGTCTAACGTTTCATCCTTTTCCAGCTTGTCTCTTATGATAGTTAGTGGCTTATCGGTAGGCACATTTGTGAATAGACTCACAATGTCGAAGCTTACCAGTATTTGTGGGTTTTAGATTCTTTATAACCAAAATAAAAGGTGTTCATCAGTTTTGCTCAATTATTTAATATTTGTTTAATCTACGAAACACTCCGTATCAAATTATTATAAGTTTTTGTTATGAACGAGTAAGTTCAAAGGTAAATATGTAATTAAAACTTATTGTAATCTCATTATATTTACAATTTGCGTGTTCTACATACAAAAGGACAAAATTCGCATCGATTGGCACTTGTACCTTGATGACGCAGTTGATTAGCGCGGTACTTTAGCAAAGTAGAGGTCATAGGTTCAAATCCTGCTCGAGGTAAACTTTTTATTTATGTATTTAATAAAATTAATAATAATAATAATATTTAATTATTCGGTATCAGATTCATATTCACTACAAATTTAGTTGAAGAAACTTTAACACTGTATTTTATTCAAAGTGCTATATATAGTATGTGTTAAAAGAGAAGAATTAAAAAGCAAACTTGCATCAAACTTTAAGATAGAGCCCTAAAGAAATTGAAAACCAAATAACTATTTCTACAATTGTTACCATTTTGGTCAATGTATTATGTGCCATTTAACCCTGCTGTTCTCCTCCACAAGACTGTACACTTGTGCCCCTTCGGGTCATAATGACCCGAACTCCTGAAATATGAATTAAAACCAAAATAACAACAATTTTTATACATTTATTAACTTTATTTCTCTAATGCAATGTTTTTTATATGAAACGTGAAACTTACAATAAATTCAACCAAATTTAAATAAAAAAGAAACGGAATAAAAATGTCTAATAATTGATATGATCCACTACCTTACAGTCGGGACAATAATAGGTTTACACAAATATTTTTTACACTTAATGCAGGTCATATTAGTTTTGTTATCACATTTAGAAGGAAAATTTGCAGCGTGCTCGTTTGTTTTTGTTGCTAGTTCCAGGAAGAGGTGCGGTAGAATTTTCCACAATGGTTGTTGAATAGCTGTTACAATTGCAGCTGCTTGTTCATTAGGGAAGATGTTTTCTGGACAAAATGTAAGGTTTTCCCAATTGTTTGCCCAGTTGTTAAAAACATTTTTTAACAAAACATTTTTATTCCAGCTGGATTATTTCCCATAAGACGAAAGCATTATAGGCACTGGTATCTAAAATGTTGTAAAATAAGATTATGGGCAATCGATTTGTTTTTCGTTTGCAGTGTATGCAATTGGCTGATTTAATGTATCAACTGCTCCTTTGGTAGAATTATAATCAAGTTATTTGTGGTTTTTGTCTTCTCTGTCGTTTATTTGTTTCTGGTTATGAAACGTACTCATTAGAATGCCTTCTTGTTTTTTTGGAATATAAGACACAACTGCGGTATCTTTAGTAAAATAAAATTTGGAACTATCGTTATTTACTTCCATGATAGGTAGCTCAGGCTTGTTTTTCCTGACAGTCCCTAACATAGTAAGATTTCTTTTGGAAGATTTACCCAATTTATAATGTAAAAAATTGTCACAAGTTACATTCTGACCTCTTATTCCATAAAAGGTCTAAAACTTTCCTCAGCCCCTGATCCTTCTCAGGTTTCCCAGGTGGTTTTTTATTGAACTTCTAAAAAAGAACTTCCCTATCACAAATCCATTTTTGATCCATATTTTGCTTTGTTTTTATATACTGCTTGAATGGACAACGACCTCTAAATGCAACCAGCTGCTCGTCCACAGACTTTTGCCCAGGATTGTACAATTTTTGTATTTCAGCCCATTTGTCCCAAAATTCTCTAATAAGAATTATCCTAGCCTTTTTTCTTAATCTTCTTTATTATCAAACGTAACAAAAAAACGTTTAACAAGGGAAAAGAGGTCTGCCTGTTTCTGCATTACAAACCTGGTAGATTCATCATGCGATCTGTAAACTCCTCCTAACAGTAAAAACCTATTACGCCTGCAACGTAATGTCATCTTTTGCCATTTGTCATACACTCTACGACCTTCGATGTTAGTCATTTTCAAAATTTTATTTTCCAGAGAACTATTGAAAAATAGCTGAAATGTAGATTTTACATCCTGGACTCGTGCATTGCTGTATCTAGTTGGACCTGGAGCGACTTTTATGATATTTACTAGTTGCACGCCCTGATTGAGGAAATGGATCTAACATCCAAGTTATGGCATTATCTTTAGATTGAACCGATTGAGCAGGTGGCATCAATTGCGTAGGATTTGTCCGTCCAGCATCGTCGAAAAATCATCGTCTGACTGTTCATAATCACTATCTTCACTGATATGATCTTCCTCTTCAGAAGCTTCATCGTCTTAATGTCACCAAATTATCAATAATTTTTCTAAGTCTTCCCACTAAGATATTTTTTGCCATTATGTTATTTCAGAACTTTAGAAGAACTAGTAGTACGTACAACAAACCGCACTTTACTCTGCAACGTAACAAACAGAACTGTCGGTTGCATACTGCGATATGATATTTTACCTGCAAGTTGCAAGTCTGTTCCTGTTTCGACTTGCACACGCCTACAGACCTGCCGAAAATGCTGTAGTAACTCGCATAGGTAGTACATTTGAACAAGCATGTGATATATATATTATTATCTATCCTCAATTTCAATATAAAATAATTGGAAATACAAATTTATACGTCCTACTAATGATTAGCCTCGTCATAATGACCGAGGAACATCAATGTAACAATCATGTTTAAAAAATAAGGAAATTTATTAAAACAAACAAGCCACCTCATTCTTCAATGGATTAGAAACAATGTCATTAACTACGAAGTTTAGAAATTAATAAACAAAAGTTATCTAAACAACAATTTGATTTCTCATAAGACCTGAAGGTAACACATTAATACATTTGAACTGATCCTTTGATCACAGCAGTATTACGTGTTAGCATTTTCTCATAAATACATTTTGTATTAAGATTATGTACCATAAACTAAGAAAATAATAACAACAGTAATTACAGCTGTAAAATTTATTAATTAGGCAAAAAAACTAGTTCTCTTTAAATTTTGGACCCCTACTGTCAAAATATTCAGATTTAACTTAATAGGTAATAAAATTGTACATAGAAATACCGCAGGTAACTTAATTTTTTGAAATGTGCAAATATGCGCATTTCCCAATGAAACATTCGGTATAAAGCATCTCGAAATGGAGTTATTTGTATAATCATAAGTTAATAATTACTCACAATCCACCCGACGTTTATTTGTTTATACCACCACTTATTGGTGACTAGTCTTGACATTACGATCAGCTAACCTAATCCTATAATGAAAGTTATAAATTAGCTAATTCAAAAGAATTGCATTACACAAGAAAGTAACATTAAAAGAGCTGTTCGTAAAGTAACTCCAGAAAGGTAAATCAAAAACAATTAAGCTGGTAAAATTAAAATATATATATATATATATATATATATATATATATATATATATATATATATATAAAAAAAGGAGATGATAGAAATTCATTTATAGCTATTAAGTCACATAGTAAGAAATTTCATTAATTTGTACAAATGGTACATTAGATATATAATTAGGTAGGACGATTAATTAACATTGAGATGGATCTAAATTTTTTCATAATAATATTTAATATAATAAAAAACAACATTTAATATAGTATAAGGTATGTTATTTCTAATGAATAAATCATTTCATTATTAGTTAGTAGGTTTATTTAAGTATAATTTTCCCAAAAGACTGAATCACTTAGATAAAACGTGATGTTAAAACTTTAGGTATATCATTGTCCAATTACAGTGAACAAATATGAAAATTCGTGTTAGGGAAACGAATATTTTCTAAAATTAAAAAACAGGATAAATACATTGGTTATTAACAATAAACATAAATAATCCAGCAGTTCTGGGTAATTGTGAATAATTAACATTTAAACATTAAATTAGTGATATTTCAACTATACAAGTCTTATAAGAACTTATAAACTTCCAAAAGTTTGAAAATAAATTAAATAAGACATAAAATGGATATACACTTTCACAAACATTTAAAGTGCTTGAATGTAAAATTATACATTTAAAAATTTATTGATTTGAGGTTATTTTTTATAAAATTATATAAAATTGTTATGATTAACCAATTTTAAATAAATTAAAGAGGTAAAATAGTAAATACCCAATTTCAAGTCCAAATCACTATATTAGTGACTATTTTAAAATTTAGTTTTAAATATGAAAATTTAAATAATTTTTTTAAATTTGTAGGCTTTAAAGGATGTGTCATCCCATATTCATGTAAATCAATTCCAGGCCTGAAAAGTCTAAAATTAGTATAAATCAATAAATCAATGTAAAATTAACATGTTTATTGGACAATAGTTCTTAAGGAACTTATTTTATTCAAAAAAATTTGTAGATTCCAAAATGTTTTAGTTTTAAGATAGATTAAAATTCAAGTTATGAGCTTTTGAAATTAAATTAAAATTAAGAAAAGCATTAAATCAAATTAAAATATTTGAAATAGTTGTTGATAACAAATGATGAATGTGGTTTCTAACATTTGCATAAAATGAAGTCTAGGATTAGTTTTCTGTTTTCTGTTCCCCAA
>JARFJB010001022.1:0-16569 GCA_036346205.1 Vesta saturnalis | reverse complement strand
GGTGTGTGTGTGGTGTGTGTGCGTGTGCGTGTGTGTGCGTGTGCGTGCGTGCGTGTGGGTGTGGGTGAGGTGTGGATGTGCGTGTGCGTATGTGTGTGTGTGTTTTTAATTACCTTCCAACCTACATATGTAGGTATAGAAGGTTATGCAGTCGAATTTTTTTCACTATCGCTAAATCGACTTATTAGCTCATTTTACAACTTATGGTCATGTTTGGCCAAGAGCGGCTATAATGCATGCGCGCGCGCGCCTGTGTCTGTGCGTATGTGCGAGTGTGTGCACGCCTGTGTGCGCGTATTTTTGCGCGCGTGTGTGCCGGTGGGAAAGCGCGTAGACATGCACGAGTGCGTGTGCGTATGCGTGCGCGCGCATTTGCGTAGGCGTGTAAGTTCGCGTGGGCGTGCGCGTCTAAAATTTAATTAAATACGAATGAAAATGGTAAAACTGTATTATTGACATCTCATAGAAGCGGGCGGCTTTGGAAGTCTTTTTAAAGTTAACATGTATTTATTAGTTGTATTTATGCCTATTAATGACAAAGGTATGAAGTTTTAAACGTCATTCTGACATGGATCATTCTTTAGACAGGCAACATTGCAAACAATGTTGCTTATTTTCGTTATGCACGTTTAAAAAAGTTTCACGGTTATCCTAAAAAGTTACAATTAAAATCATTTCATTTCTTTTAATTTCCACTTTGTAGGTTGGAAGGTTTTGTGTCAAATATTTTTTTTTTATATTTTGAACAAGTAACTGAATGGAAATTTGGCTAAGATTAGTATTGTAGGACAACAAAACATGGCATTCTTTATGATAACAAGGATTAGCTCTGTCAGTTTATATACGTTAATCTACACTGAAAAAAGGCTAGGTATATAAAATACTCCAATTCGTCCAATTCTTATTGACCTTACAGTTGGAGAATATTTCCAAATACCACTCGAGATGACAGTTTTGAATTTTTTTGCGGTTACAAGAACTTTTGCAAAATTTCTCTAAAGAATAACTGCAATGAAAGCAGCGTCTTTAACCGTGTGCGTGTGTTCGCGCGCGCGTGTGCGTGTGCATGCGTGCGTGTGGTTACGTGCGTGCGTTTGTGCGTGTGTGCATGTTTGCGTGTGTGTGCGTGTGCGCTCGCACGAGTGTGTGTGGGCGCGCGCGTGAGCAGTGCGTGTGCGTGTATTCTACGTTATTTCTCTCGTTAATTATCCCTATCAAACTTCATATTTTATAGTTGGAACCTTACATGTATGTTTGCTGGTAAAATAGACAAAGCACTATTTTGGGCAAGATGTCGTACTACAGTATTTAAAGCGTTAAGGAAAAATTCTTTACAATATCATTAGAAATATTAACTTTTAAACAACCATTTGTCAATATAATATTGACTTATTTCCTTCGATCATTCAAACAGTTACTTTTGAGTAATTTAGATAGTTACATTTCATATTGATCTTATATTTCTGCAGAATGACCTTCTGTTATAATTCTTTTCGAAAAAACATGTCGATCTAGTGATCAAATACTGGAGAAATGAACTACATTATAGAGTTCAGTTGAAAATATAATTGTGGTTCGGCAACAAAATAAATTTGGAACTTGGGACAAGGTCATTTAATAGGGGATTATTAAATAACTTGGGTTTACGCCAACAATAATTCTAGTTTCACTGCCTGTCTTTCACTGTATAGCGAAAAATATATAAGATTCCTTGTTTAAATTTAGTACCTACCTAATGTGGAAAATACAGTTCGAATTCAAGTTACCGATTTTACATTATATCTGATTGATATACAGTGAATTGATAAAGAATACGTTTCGTAGATATTTGAGAAAGAGACATAGCTCTGCATAGTGACATCAAATACATCGCTTTTCTTATATACGGGAACACTGCAAGAAACTTTAATTTACCTATATTGAGTCCCAGAGTAATAACTGGTTCTTATAATTTCTTTTAGGACAAATTATCATTTTTATTCATTTGGCGTAGTAGTGCTAGACTGAACCTGGATCACATGGGGATTTACCCAAGAGTAAGAGAGGTGACGGATAAAATCTAGTTTAAGATGTGTTTCTTAGCTCTATGGTTTGATTTCAGGCTAAAGGCCTCATATGTCGCCTAAGGGTAAAATGGGGTTCACTTCTGCACTAAAGTGGACAGGGTTCTTATCTAAGTACATCTCCACTAAAATTTGATTTATACACAAGCTAAAGTGAGGACTAGTTTCTCTGCTACAGAAGAGGGGTTCTTATTTCGGCTAAGTTTGTCTCCGTTAAAGGCTTGGTCTAAGTGAGGATTCATATACAGACTAAGGCGAGGGTTTTTGTCTTGGCTAAGTGCATCTCAGGTAAAAGGTTGATTCATATTCTGACTAAGGTGCGAGGTTCAAGGTCATTGACCTCTTTCAGTCATATGTTGCGAGAAATTCAATAACCTTATAAAATGCAACCTCAAAGTTAATCGACCTACCTTGGAAACCTATTTGGAGTATTCAAGCTGGCTGTATGTGGGGTTCTGTTCACTGGGCTGGAAAACCCCAAACCTCGTATTAATAAATCCACTCAAGGTGATCTAAGAATAATAATAATTCCAGGAAACGTGCCCGCATACGCAGTTCTTTCAAAGTCTAATCTAGAAATAAGTAATATACATCGTCATAATATGTTACGGATAATGAATTTAACATTATTGACCTGCATATGTTGGATAACTTGTATTGATAGTTATTTGCGTAACAAGTGTAAAGTAGAGTTTTATTGCATGGGACGTGCGCTTGTTTGTTTGTTTTGACAACACGTTGAGTAAAATGAACACGTTTTGCACGAATTAGTACAACATTTTTCTACGTTGGTTAAAAGGTGGCCATAAATGTCGGTAATAAAGAGCATTACAATAATGTAACATTTTTATTTAATTATGATTGATTATCCTGATAGCGTGATTGTCTGGTTAATAAATTTGAAGATGCGTTAGTTGCCAGTACACTTATTTCTGGTGGGGTAACATTAGCGGGTTTCATTCTAGTTGTGTTATGTTAACAACTACTACACTCTGCTGTTGCGGTACCAAGAACATCAATCCCACTAAAGATCGCGCAAATTATTCTTAAAGCTGCTAATGGTGCGTTCAACAATAGCCTTGATTACTTCTTACCCTCATTTTATATTCAGTGTTACAGGCTAAAGGCAATTTGTGCCACAGCATAGCTCAGTGGTGTGGGCGGGTTCTTACTTAAAGATCGTAAAAGGGCGCTCGCAGCAACTCAAAAATCTTCAAAATCGGTATGTAAAGTCAAAAGGCGCCACCTGTTAAAATCATTTATAGCAAATTCATGATGTTATATTGGTTTAACAGGAAACCAAAACGTTCACCCAAGGATCTACTACTAACTAACCCATAATAACTAATCGCACGGTAATTTAACCCTACAATTAAAACGAAAATATACGTCACCACAAACTAAACAAACGTGATCAAAAATCTATTAATCTTAAACGTGAATCAAAAGGTTTCTATTCGTTCAGCTTATTACTATACGTCAAAATTGTAGCACAGAGGACGAATCACAATAGATTAATATCTATCAATAAAAAGTTATATACAATAACAATGGTCGTATATTATGACATTTACATCACAAACTTTATTACAGTGTAAAAACATTAAATTTCGCCATTACAAAACAAGAAATCTAGAATAAAACTAATAAAATTCAACCGGCGCTTGCAAGCCTTTAAGGTCAGTTACCATGTATTATAAACAAATACCTTCCTTAAATACAACAGAAATAATACAAAATATCGGTAATATAAACTTTCGGTACACAGAAGTTGCACAACAAAGAAATCAGGATATAAACAATAACTTGTGAGGATGAATACTTTGCCTGAAGGTCCTATATACGGTAGATTACACAAGTAAAAGAAAATAAAACACTTTATTATTGTCACCAAAAATAAAAATAAACGTTACCATAACAACAAAACGATGTTCTTCCTCCTCTGAACTACGATAATCGGTCGGACAACTGGTCCACCAGGTACTAAATTTCACAAACCACAAATATTATTCATATTTACTCGAACTTAATTTATGACAGTTATTTCAACCACAACTACGTTAACTAATTCTTCATTTGATTCAACGTAAATGCACAACTATTTACAAAGCGCGACTTGATTAATTTTATTCATTCAAACTTAAAATTCGGTGTATTATTTAAACGGCGTCTTCTTATTAACGATATTTACAAAGTGGTTACACTTAAACTAAAAGCTTTTTATTTCCAGCGATAATTGTTGTGCGCTTAGCCATTTACACGAAGAACGTCAACTAACACTAGAACCATTGACTTTACTTGAACTATTTACTTTTGATCCGCACACCAGGAGCAAAGAACTCCAAAAAGTTAGGTCCAGCACCATTCGACACTGTACCCAAATTCCACGGACGAGAATATGTCGATATACGACACCGATACGATACATACTCCAGGAGGCGAGAAGAAAATAATCCTCCAATTAAGGGTGACGAAAATCAAATTTCCACGATAGCTTTACTTAACCTCCAGGAAGGCGTAAATATTTCACTACCTCCACGCACCAACCCTCGTGTATACAAGCAAAGCGCAAACGAGCCTTGGTCCTTACAGCATAATTGCAAGACTGAGGAAATCTATTCAAAACTTCTTCAGTTACGCCATACTTGGTTTTAAAACGACAACCAATCATACTACTCATACATTCAAATTATAAAACGATAAGCCCTTCCCATAAATGATCAAGAGAAGTTACGTCATGCTACGAACTTTAATCCCAAAGGGTACCTCAGAATGCAACGTCAGCTTTCACAGCAATCGAGATAAAATGTTATGGTTAAAATTATTTTTCCTTAGTACTTATTGTAATTCATCTATAATGACTTTTAATTGAAAGTGAATCGGTAAACTGTACTGCAAAAGAATCTTGGCTCCAGAAACTTAATATTAAAACCAACTTAGAATTTTATCTCAATCATAAACTGCATTTTAATTTTAAACCTTACGAAAATTTATATGATTACAATCCTAATGTAAATTAATTCTAACAAAGAAAACACGACAAATTCTAATCCGAAATACAATATAAATACAATTAAAATTATTATTAATTTTATTAAATAGGTACATAAATAAAAAACTTACCTCAGTAGGATTTGAACTTACGACCTGTACTTTGCTAGAGTACCTGACCAACTGAGCTATCGAGATTTAAGCACCAATCGATGTAAATTTTGGATCCATGTATGTAGAACTGATGTAAATTCTAAATATAGTGAGATTACAATCAAATTACTTATTTTAATGGAATGTGAGCCTGCAATGTCGCAAGGATTCACACATACCAAAGCATAACAAAACTTATAATCAATATTAGTCAAGTTGCGCCAAGGGCTTCCCTTGGCGCAACAATAAGTTTAGCACGTGTGGTGATATCAAGGAATGGCATTCTTAACCATTTGGAGCTCAGTTCATCCACACTAGGAGTTACTATCTAACAAGATATCATATTTAGTTTCGGTGACATTAATTAAATAAAATATATATCCATTACTGATTAAGAACGTTTATTTGACTAATGGTTTATAATTTAACACTACAAAGTTGTAGAATAATGTAACCTCCAATAGTGTTAATTTCTTTATCAGTAAAACGTGCGAATATTGGAAATAATTGATAAATTTTCAGCCAAAGGGAGCTTTGGCCTCGAATAGCTTTTGCGAAATAATAACGGTAGGATTGGTTCTGGCGTACAGCTGTGACTAGAAATAGAACCTTTCATCGTTTTTAAAAAATACAAAAAAAAAATAAAGAATTATATTATCCCAAATTAATGAGGCCAGATGAGAACAGGCAATTTTTAACATGCTGTTTATTTTAGATGATCATGTGCATTTGTGTATTTATGATTGTATCATAGTTGGTACAACAATTGTTAAATGTAAATTAATAGACCTCACGGTTGGTCAAACGCGCAACGCAAATCTGGTAATAAATGTAATTCAATAACTGAAATTTTACTGTATTTATTTATTAAGGTTATTTAGGTAAATTCATTACAATTATTTATTGCAATAATACAAATTATTATGTATGAATTTAAAGTGAATGTTTGAAGCATTGTATAGTACTAATTAGTACTTACAAAACTGATTGATATCTAGATCTAATTATAACACGCATAGTTGTTTAAGAAATGCTGAAATAATGGTACATTGGTTTATTCCTCTAATACACCCATCCTTTTTCCTCTTGGAAAATTCCTTAGAATATATAATACCAGGTAGGAGTTTTTGCCAATTATATGTGCGCGGGATGGTGTTCCATACGGCGGAAAACACGTTTCCGATTAATACATGATAATGGATATATACATATTTTAAATTATTTAATATTTAGAATATATTATTAAGCTACGATATAACTAGTTATGCATTTATTCAAAAATATTTACACTTCCTGATACAATAAAGTTAAAAATATAAATTATGATATTTTTAAAGTTAAATCTTAGAACAATGACCGCTACGCCTATGAATTAAAATCATAACTGAAATTGAATCTTATATTATGTAACAACACTACTTAATGTGCCAACGTTATTATAAACACTTGATTATTACCAATAATTATTATACAGGATACTTTAAAACAGTTCAAAATATTCAAAACACAAACACCACTTTCTTCGATCCAACCACCAGAAGTCATACTTGGTCTACAACATGGCGAATTCCGTCGCAATTTTTAAATACGGGATATAGCTCAACGTTCGTTCCTGGTATTTTACTTATATTCTAAGGAAAATTCAATATCGCTTCCTTTTTATTTTGCTGACCTTTTAATTCAGGAATTCTTCATTTTGCATCAAATTTATGATTATTGAGAAGCATTAAAACATTTTTTTCTTAAGCACGTGTAATGTTTAGTTTTAATGACAGTAAAAACAGTCTTTGATTACAATATAATTTGTTTTCTTTTAAATAATTGTTGGGACGTTACTTCCAAACATCATATCTTATGAAATTTGATAATGTAAGGATTTTGGTTTAAAATTACTGTAATTATTTTTACTACGTCCTAGAAATTTTTATGATGGAAAGTTAATGTTTTTTTAAATTTTCTATTGCATTCTAAGTATACAATAAATTTAAAAGAAACCGTGTATATTGTAGTTTTGGTTGCGTGTATAAGTTAATGGTACGTAAAAACGGAAATACTGTTGAAATGAAAAAAACTAATATTGAAGTTAACAAAATTAAATACTGATGGTAATTGATACGTAAAATAGCAATGGTATATTAATACATGGAATCCGGTAATACAGTTGGTGTAGTCAGAATGTAAATAATTATTAAACACACACTATTTTCTCACTCATGAAGATAATTTATGAGCGTAAACTTGAATAAGAACAAGGATTACATGTTTTGTATACATGCAGTGTTTTATTTTTAATTAAAGTAATACATTAACAAAGTGTGGTAGTAAAATAGCTATTTATACTATAAGTGAATAAAAAAATAGTTTAGAGCACAAGGTCAAGCCGAGTGCAATAATTTCTATGAGTTGATAAAATTTCTTTATTCACATGTATTAAACAATATTTTTCCAATTTCAAAAATTATTGTAGGTAACTCATTTACATAAACAATTTTCTATTACTAATTAGATGAACACTTAAAGAAGAAAACTTTTGTCAAGTTCAGTGAAAGTTTCTGGCCTTTCATTTGAAGTTATCAAAATTTTCGTGTATATATTTTTGAGAAATGAATTTATCAATATAGCGTTCTCTATCAGGCGCAGTGCATTTTAGAGCTAATCTTGCTCGATTAGTGAATTTGCGGAAGTCTATCGAAAACAGTGCCGGGTTTTAGATCGTAATTTCAAATTCAAATTCAAACTTTTCGCATTTCTGCAAAATGTTGGTACCTGCAGTTTTGATTCCAATAACAGAAAACAGTGGGAAATGTAATTTAACCCAGGTTAAATTACAATTCTTATGCGCTGCATACACATTTGTATTAATAAACTTTATCCTTAATGAAATTTCGGGTCTTAACGGTAACAGAACCTAACTCGACGAAAAGACAAATAGAAAATCGAAATATTGAGGGTAACATTTTGGGCCGATTATCGATGTAATTGCACAGAAACAATAATTCCAACCGCTCGATTTTGGACCCTAACAACATCGAGATCCCGTCAAGGCAAAGTTGTTGGAAATCGGTTTCTCTACGTTTTATTTGGGCAGTTTTTCGATTAGAGCACGTTTTGTTGTGTCAAATCGCAAAAAACATGACCAAAATTTTACGTGACCTCTAGTTCGACCCTCAGCTTTCTGAATCGATAACAAATTTGGTATGTTTCTGACAAAATTTTGAGATATCAAAACTTTGCGTTTGACACATATAAGGCTGCCACGTCCAAAATTCCAAAAATCCGTCCGACCATTTTTTACCCCGATATTTCCGTTCGATCGCCGTTTGAATGAACTCTCTACGTCTCCATTTGCTCGAGAAATAAAACACCTAAAGGTTCGGAGGAAACAAAAAAGAAAAAAAAAGGGCAAATCAATATGCTGTTCGTATTGTAAGCATGCAGCGCATAAAATTTCAATATGGTACATTTTGTGTACGTATTTTTGAACTTCTTGTAAATTTGGATTAAGTTTACTTCACAGTCTTCACTAACAGTTGTAAATGTGCGTTTTCATTTGTCCGGAAGCAAAAATTTATTTGAACAAGATCGTTCTCATCAAGACCATCAACTCGTATTTTGTGTAGTCTGCAAATCTGAATCAGCCAGCTACACCATTATAATTAATTATACCTACAAAGAATGACCATTGTGAAACCCAAATGAGTTTTATGTTTCACTTATGAAACTGAATATTTAATTTTTTGGATGTTGGTAACGTATGCTCATATTTGTTAAGATTAGTGGATACTTTTATTTATGACAATAGCCTTGCTGTTAACATGGCAAACACCCAAACAAAAAGTTCCTAGTTGTGTATAATAATAATTGTAATCTTTTCCTGTATTAATTAAATACGTAAAATAGATTAAAGTGTTATGTAAAGAAACTCATTTCATACGACGTTTGGCGCACTCGTGCTTTAGAAAACTCTTTTTACACTGCGTACGATAAATAAATATGAATCAACGAAGGTTTATATGAATCCTATTAATACACGAGATCATGGACACGTAATAAATGGAAATATACATATATACATATACACACGCAAGCACGTACGCACGAACGCACGCTCGCACGTACGCACGCACGCACACGCACGTACTCACGCACGCACCCACGCACGCACGCACACACAATATATATATATATATATATATATATATATATATATATATATATATATATATATATATATATATATATGGTCCATAAGCGGGATTGCTCCATAACTCCCTTACTATTACAAATACGAAAAAATGTCTTATATAAAAGTTGTCCACAGTCATAAACTACACATTTTTTCAAACATGGATAACTTGATTTTTTAATAGAACCACCCATATTTTGTTAAATCAGCGGATAGAAAATTAAATTTCCTTTCCATTGAGTTATAGTTTTCGAGATATTCACATTTTATCTAATTTCAGTTTTATTGCGCATTGCCGCGATGCTTTGGAAAACGTTTGTCAATTGTTTTAAACAACTGATAAGAAGTCTTGCTTTTAGAATCCAATCATTTCTATCGCTGAAAATAATTTTTCAAACATGGATAACTTGATTTTTAATGCACAAGAAATAAACAATAAATACTCAAGAATTAAGAACATAAAACTCAAAGGAAATACACAAGAAATACATAAGGAATGAACAATAAATACATAAGGATTGCGCAAGTAATAAATATAATTACTTAAGGTTTACACAAGAAATAGAGAAGAAATGCACAAGAAGTACATAAGGAACGATCAATAAATACATAAGGACAATTACTTAACGATTACAGAAGATATACAAAAGGAATGCACAAGAAATACAGGTTATCCTATTGACACGTTCCCTCATTTGATACTGCACGCGTCCGGTGTTTGTAAAACGTTGTAACAACTTTTGAAAGGCTGTTTCTCGGGAAATCATCGTTCAGAATACCGTACCGCATAAATCTTTGACACCAATAACGCATTTTAATGGAAATGTCTTGTACAAACACTTAAACTGATACACAAGACAGCAAAGCACAACAGAAGCTCGAGAAACTGACGTTTCTTATCAGTTGTTTAAAACAATTGACAAACGTTTTCCAAAGCATCGCATGCGCAATAAAAACTGAAATTAGATAAAAATGTGAATATCTCGAAAACTATCACTCCAAAATATCGATAATGTTACAACAAAAAAAGGAAATTTGTTTTCCATTTAAAAAATTCAAGTTATCCATGTTTGAAAAAATATTTTCAGCGATAGAAATTATTGAATTCTAAAAGCAAGATTTTTGGCAATGAATGATAATGATGCGGTACCCTTTTCGGAAGTAAAAAGAAAGCCACATCTCTCTACCGGTATCCGTCTTCGAGATATTGAAAGTTTTCAGGCACTGCAAACGTCATTTTTCTACAAAATGTCAAATAACTCAGAAGCAATGCGACGTAGACCCATAGTATGGTTATTAAGTAACCTTTAAATTCAACGAGGAATTCAAAATGTAATAATATATAGGTTGTTCTATTTAAAATAACGAAGTTGGCATGAGTTTCCGGTATAACCGAAGTCCGCCATTCTGAAAATAATTTTAAAACGTGTAGTTTATGACTGTGGACAACTTTTATATAAGACATTTTTCGTATTTGTAATAATAAGGGAGTTATGGAGCAATCCCGCTTAAATATATATATATATATATATATATATATATATATATATATATATATATATATATATATATATATATATATATATATATATATATTTTTATTTCCATTTAAAAATTCAAGTTATCCATGTTTCAAAAATATTTTGAGCGATAGAAATTATTGAACTCTAAAAGCAAGATTTTGGCAATGAATGATAATGATGCGGTACCCTTTTCGAGTAAAAACCAAAAGCCACATCTCTCTACGGTATCCGTCTTCGAGATATTGAAAGTTTTCGGCACTGCAAACGTCATTTTCCACAAAATGTCAAATAACTCAGAAGCAATGCGACGTAGACCCATAGTATGGTTATTACTGTAACCTTTAAATTTAACGAGAATTCAAAAATGTAATAATATATAAGTTGTTCTATTTAAAATAACGAAGTTGGCATGAGTTTCAGTATAACCAGAAGTCCGCCATTCCTGAAAATAATTTTAAAACGTGTAGTTTATGACTGTGCACAACTTTTATATAAGACATTTTTCGTATTTAATAATAAGGGAGTTATGGAGCAATGCAAATTATATATATATATATATATATATATATATATATATATATATATATATATATATAATAGTGGTAAATTTGGTATATAGTTACGACCACCAACTTGATTTGGTCAAATGGAAAATTTTTTATTTCATTTTTGAATCTGCTTTGAATTCTGAGTAAATCCTATGCATGTCCAGGGGCGAAAATAAGCAAAATAAGTTCATATTCTAGTCCGATGTTTGTTTGTTTGTTTCAGAGAATTTAAAAACTGAAGAAATATTTATTACAAAACTAAAAAACGAAAACTATAATATAAACAAATAGCATTAATTCATATCAAATTTTCAAGCATCACCTCACTTCGATTCACTTATTTACGCGTTTACAAATTGATCTAGTAGCGAGATTCGGTGTAATGAACGCTGCAACATTAAGAATACGATCTAGTACGCATCCCTTGTGCCCTTTAGTAGCACAGACCACGACTTCATTCATTCCCAAAGACAATAATCTAGAGGTGAGATGAGGTAATCTCAGTGGTCAACTGCCTCTAATCCAACGATCAAATAGGTATTCAGAAACTGCAAATCTTGTTGTTTTTGTTCACGAAACCATTGTTTGTGGAACTTGAAACTGGACATACGCCTTGCAGTTATACCTGGATCATTGTCTACAACATCAGAATATCTTCTTCGCGATAAAAGAAGACAAAGGATTGCTAAAACATGTTTGCCATGTGTGAGAGGTATGACAGACAAGATAGGAAAACTCCTGCAGAAACACAACATTGATACCATCTTTACAACAAGAAAATCAGGAACATGCTCCAGAACCCGAAGACAAAAATTCCACTCGAGAAGCAAGGAGTGTACCGAAGTACAATGTACAGAGTGCCCAAAAGCTACCTTGGACTAACGCATCAAAGTACGCAGAGAAAAACAACGTAACGCGATACTGAAGAATATGGCAACTCTTCACTGACTCTGTGTAGGAGACAGCAGACAAGATAGGTTTCGATAACTTCAAGATGCTAGCCAACATCTAGAATAAACACACAGAATATTTCGGAAGCCCGAAATAGAAAAAACCTCTAGCATGAACACACGTGGCTTTCTGTATAAAACAACAAAAAAAGAGAATATTAAATATCTACGAGTAAGACTACTCGCAACTCAAAATTTTATGACGGGTATACTATCTAACGAAATACTGGTGCTCTTACTATCTTGTCAAGGATACACCATAGATAAGTGGCTAAGCCACGATTCCCTGACACCAAATCAAAACTACTTGAGACCGTGCACATAAGAAATAGAAGGTAGATCCATTTAGAAACAAAAGTAAAAGTAGTGCACCAGGTAGTCACTGTAACATGGGTTTGTTCGACGTCACATTGACATTTCTAAAATAACTCAAAGTTTAGTTCAAACTAGTGTTCCATTTACCGACTCTAGCATACGAGAATGAAGCCTACTTCCAAAAATACAATGTAATACATGTAGTAAAAGACCTTTGAAAGAACTATTAAAGCAAATGAGACGGAATTCTTCATATGTCCAAAAATTACGCAATTTCAAACCAGGTAGCATGTATTTTATTGTTAGCGGTTATACGAATGATAGTGAACCCTTTTAACATAAAAAATTTAAAAAATAAAAATATTTGGCGATTAACAGGGTTGATCACTATTTTTAATGTGGCGACGGGGCATTAAAGGGATCGTTTTCTTAAGAATCGCATAATTTGGAAACGAGAGGCCTAACAATTTTGTTCACGCTTACACGATTGCTAGTGAACCTCTTTAATACACAAAATTAAATAAATAAAAATATCTGTTGTACAACATACCATTATCAATACTTCGATAATGCATTAGGGCTCGTTTTCGTATGTGATATCAAAGCGAGTGGTATGTACTTTTGTGTTCACGCTTTCAGGATTGTTAGTAAACCTCTCTACCATACCAAATTAAAAAATCTAAATTTTTGATGTGTATATACAGGATTGCTCATTAGTGCGTCAAAGTAAATTTGCGGTTAAACGGTTCACACTAGAAAAATTGTTTCATACAAAAGTTGCTTAAATTCAAGCACGTTATAACCTAAAAATATTTTCGCATTTACCGACGAGTTTTCCATAACAGCGGTACATGACCTATTCTTTTTTGAATGAAATGGTCTATTTTACTGCGGTTCGTTTCTACTCTGAAAAACAACCACTTTCTATTATAGTATAGCTAAATTTAACCGTTTTGAAATATTTGTACTTTTAGATACATGTCATTCGTCGTAGTTCAAAATTTATTTTGAGGTTACTACAAATCTATTGTAACTTCGCATAAATTAGTGCAGACATTTATCTTTAAAATATTATCACTTATTTAATTTTGTATAAATACAACACCTGTATATTATTACATTATTCGAAAATTGAAAGACCTGCATTAAGTAGGTATTTAGAAGCTAGTCATTATTTTAAAATATCAATGACTGCACTAACTTACCAACTGACAAATTCATAATTTGCTAGTAACCTCAAATAACTTTGAACTACGACGTCAAATGAA
This sequence comes from Vesta saturnalis, assembly GCA_036346205.1. Taxonomy (NCBI): domain Eukaryota; kingdom Metazoa; phylum Arthropoda; class Insecta; order Coleoptera; family Lampyridae; genus Vesta; species Vesta saturnalis. Next base: position 2,572 of record JARFJB010001022.1, on the reverse strand, counting down.
TTTTTTATCTAAAACTACAAATATTTCAAAAACAATATTCTATACATTATATTTAATAGAAAGTGTTATTCAGATCAGAAACAATCCTCAGTAAACGATACCGATTTAAAATAAGAAAAATAGGTTATGTTAGCTGCTATGGAACACTATATGCACGATTTTAGGTTGTAGCATGCTTGAATTCAAGTAAATTTTGTATAGAGTTTTCTACTGTGCACTGTTTTGCCGCAATTTTTGACGCACTAATGAGCAAACATGTTCCAACATTCTACTTGCTCGGGCGAATCTGCAACAGTTCTGTACAGCAAAATATTAGGCGTCAAGGCAATGCAGTATTTATTGTTTTTCCACCAACATATGCATATGTAGATATAGAAGGTTTGTGTGTGTGCGTGCGAGCGTGCGTGCCTGCGCGCTTGCATTCGTGCGTGCGTGCGTGTGCGTGTGTGCGTGTGTGCGTGTGTTGTGTACGTATGTGCGTATGTGCGTGCGTGTTTGCGTGTGTGCGTGTTTGCGTGTGTGCGTGTGCGTTGTGCTTGTGTGCCTGTTTGCGTGTGTGCGTGTGTGCGTGTGCGTGTGTGTGCGTGTGTGCGTGTATATGTCTATGTGGCTGTGTGCGTGTGTGCGTGCGTGCGTGTGTGCGTGAATTTAACCTTTTTTCATTTAATTGAACTGATTAGATTTTGGAGAAATCCAGCGGAGAAGTGGGGTTTATTAGAGGAAGTTTTCGGTTTTAACAAGTATTTCTAAAACGGCTGCCTAGATATAGACCTTACAAATATCGATTAATTATGTTCTATGAAATTTTTGATCCGATGCGTAATTTAGCGGCAAAAATTTTAAGGTAGAGGTTAAGTGTTGGTTAAATTCTTTTCATTATCTGAATAACGATTAATTATAAGAAAAAGTGTTGACGTATTTTAAAAAAATTAATTTACGTAACTTTCCTTGATAACGTTTTTTTTTTTAAATATAACCCAAAGTAAGTCAAAAATTAATTAAATGTGAATGAAAATGGTTATACTGCATTATTAAAATATCTTATAGAAGCAGGCGGAATTTTTTAAGTTTACATGTATATGTTAATATCATCTATCTGACATGAAGTTTTAAAAGTTATTCTGACAGATAATTTATTTTGTTTTACAATGTTGCTGTTTTTGTTATGGACGTATAAAAGAGGTTGCATAGTTACCCTAAAAAATTATAATTCAGATTATTTCATTTTTTAATTTTTAAGTTAGCATCTAGATATCTATTAACCTCTATCCGACATGAAGTTTTAAACGTCTGTTTGACATAGAATATTGTTTCTGTTTTACAATATTGCATGTATATGTAATTAACATTATAAAGAGGTTGCATAATTATCCTGAAAAATGTTATTAAAATTATTTGTTTTAATTTCAATTTTGTAGGTTAGAAAGTCGTGGTGTTTCACACCAGAAATTTTAGCAGTTTTGCCGATGTGTCGGTGTTGTGTCATGACGGTGTTCGCCGATTTAGGTCATCCAAAATTCTGCGTGTTGCTTTACATACCATGAAAACAAACAAGAGATGGTTCTATTCCCAATTGTTGGGTTTAAACTACCTTCATTCCTTAATTAATGTTAATGTGTAGTAAAGCTATTAACCATAAAAAGTGATCACCTTAATCTCTTACTTAATTATAAATTTGCAAATCGTCTTGATTAATGTTAAATATTCATTTCATATTATATCTGTATTGTAATTTTACGTACTAAAAAATATAATTGTATAAATTTGGCAATCGAAATACATGAAATTAAATTTATTTAGATGTCTCAAGAAACAATTAATAAATGCAAATTTAACTAAACCTAGTTCTGCAAAAACATTATCATTTTTTAGAACGAAATAAAATTTTACTAAATTGTAAAACCAATTAGGTTTACATTTTATAACTATCCATCATTGTTTGTAAGAACATACTTAAATTTTAAAATATTTATTTTTGAGAGTATTCGACAAACAATACGTTTTAGGCAAACTTATACTTTAATTGTATAAATAATTGTTTTGTAAGCAAAGCGAGATAAATAAGAAGTGCTTAATTGAGGTATTTACTAAGAAACTACAATAATATTTAACCATAACGAAAGATCAATTAAGGGAACCACTTGTGAGTAATGTGACAATTCATAACAGTTTTAACAACAAAAAGTTTGTTTGTTTCATTTGAATAAATGTAATGTGTTTTGATACAAATAAAAAAAATGTTTATCTACCATTGCTCAAGAAATTAAATTAAATAAAGCAACCATATATTGTTTTCATTAAAATTCTGGCATTTGTGAAGAAATAATTTCAACATTAATTACACAATTATCCTAATTTTTTCGTAACAGATTTAATGCTAGAGATTTTTAATCCTTTGCACATTTCAAAATGTTTAATTAAATCAAAAAGTAATAGTGACATACCCTATTTGATTATAATTAAAATTCCTACTACATGCTCCTATCACACGATGTTGAACTAATGGGTGTGGGTGTGTGTGTGGTGTGTGTGCGTGTGCGTGTGTGTGCGTGTGCGTGCGTGCGTGTGGGTG
>JARFJB010001021.1:100000-101302 GCA_036346205.1 Vesta saturnalis | reverse complement strand
TAATTTAAATAAAATATAAAAAACATTCCATAATTTTCAACTTTCTTTGACCTTTTATGGAAATTTATGTCGTGACATCTGCCGATAAAAATATTAACTAAAGATAATTTGCTGATTTAATGGAAATTTACGCCGTCTAAATCTTAGTTCGTGTAATTTCTAGAATGAGTTAGACCCAACTTTATTTGAAACAAACTACAGAATTTTTTAAGGTAACTATGCAATTTCTTTTATACGTTCAAAACAGGCAACATCATAAAAACAAAGACAATAATAATGTATGTCAGAATGACGTTTAAAACTTCATGTCAGATATAGATTAATGGGCATAAATACATGTTAACTTAAAAAAAAAGTTCCAAAACCGTCCGCTTCTATAACACATCAATAACACAGTTTGTAAATAACCTTCTAATCGTGTACAAATCCTAAAGTTCTATACATATACTTCTACACCCATGGCTACAAATTTTAGCTACTTAACAGTTTGGGTAATAACACGAAGATTTGGTGCCTTTGGCTCAGACGTAGATTAAATTGGGCCAGGTTCTTAAAATTATCGATTTGCCTTATTAACCAAAAAATATTTACGTGTACCCACATATGTTCGCTTTAAAATCGAGGTTGCTTCTTCCTGAAAATAATTATTGAATACTCAGACGCCAACTTGCTTTATTAATACAACCTACAACTAATTATGAACAGAAATACGTAAAGGTAGGGTTAGTAACGTTAAAAAATTAATTAATAGTTATGAATGAGCTAATTAATGGAGTCAGAATACATTATTTTTGGTCACACTGTAGATAACGAAAATGGATGCATATGCTGAGTCAGCGTTTGAAAAATTGATGCGTAATAATTCTTCATGTTCAAATAAATCTGGATTTGTATGCTTTGTAATTCCCAAATGAATAAGTTCTTGATTGATCGTACTAATACTGTAAATTGGAAACAGTAAAATAATTAATTGCGTAGATGTATATAACGTGTGAAAAGTATCGGTAAAGGTGAAATTAAAGTAAATATTAAAAAATAAAAAGTGCCTGAAACAAGCAAACGTCTCAAACTTTAATATAATAGTTTTTTTATAACTTACCATACAATTATATGGCACTTTATAAAAAAGTCAACAAAGAAACAATGGATGCTACATTCGCCTTCTTAACTCAACCAAAACGATGCTAAGGTCTTTGCGCATGAACATGTCTAAAACTTGAACGATATGCGTACGATGTCTAATTAAAATAATTAAATTGCATGTTTTTATGCAACTGGATATGCAACAAACGCACGTTAATT
>JARFJB010001021.1:65000-97500 GCA_036346205.1 Vesta saturnalis | reverse complement strand
TCTGTGTCTGTGTCTGTGTCTGGTTGTGTCTGTTGTTGTCTGTGTCTGTGTCTGTGTCTGTGTCTGTGTCTGTGTCTGTGTCTGTCTGTTGTCTGTGTCTGTGTCTGTGTCTGTGTCTGTGTTGTCTGTGTCTGTGTCGGTGTCTGTGTCTACGTCTGTGTTTGTGTCTGTGTCTGTTATGTGTCTGTGACTGTGTCTGTGTCTGTGGGTGTATGTGTTTGGCGAGTGTGTGTGTGTGTGTGGTGTGTGTGTGTGTGTGTGTGTGCGTGGGTCCCAAAGTATTACCATACTCTCAGAACTATAATACTTAGGTAGTTGATATCTTGTATTTAAGCTGCGTCTTATATCTCCTAGAGATGATTTAGAGTTTGGGTGTCGTTATTTTTTTGTGTGTGCGTGCGTGCGTTTGAGTGTTTGTATGTGTGTGGGTTTGTGTGTGTGTGTGTGTGTGTGTAATATGTGTTTTGTGTGTTTATGAGCGTGAGTGAGTGTTTGTGTGGTGTTGTGTGGTGGTGGTTGTGTGTGTGTGTGTGTGTGTGTGTGTGTGTGTTTTTTTTTCTGAGGGGAGAGAAGATGAGGTGTGTGTAATGGAATGCGGGGAGAAAGGCGCAAGCGCACCGATCGTGAACGCTTGCCTGTGTGTCTGTGTGTATAAATGGAGTGTGGTTGGTTGAGTGGTGTGAGTGCTAGTGTGAGAGAGGGGAGAGTTTGAGGTGAGTGATGGAGTGGGTGTGAGTGTGGGTGCATACGTGGTCCGGTGTGGTGCATGCCTGAGTGCATGCGAGTTCGTGCGGGGGTATATGTTGGTGTATATTAGTACCTACCTTAACCCCAGAACGAAAACACGTACGAATTTAAAATTTTTATTTAAACTTTGTTCATTTTCCGATGATTTTGTTGAAATGCAGAGGCAAATAAGGGTTTATTGATATCAAATATTTTTGCTTTTATTGCAAACAAATGAAAATACCAATGTATAGACCTTAATCATATGGATTAATTGTTTTCAATTGTTTGATGAGGCGTAATTTAGCGGCAAAAACATGCCTACGGAGAATTTCAGTGTTAGTACACATTTTTTCATTGTCTAAATCATGATTAATTTTATAAGGAAATGTGGAAAATCTTAATAATGATTTAACCTAGACGTAACCTTTCTGTATAAAGTTTCTTACTGTAGAGCGAAATAAATGTAAAAATTAAACAAATATGATTGAAAATGCTGTAGCTGTATTACCGATATTATTATAGAAGAACATGTATTTATGTCTATTAATCCCTATCTGAGATGGAGCTTTAAACGTCATTCTGACATAGATTAATGTTTCTGTTTTTACAATGCGTTATACGTTATGAACGTATAAATGGGAGGTTGCATAGTTATCCTCAGCAAATTATAAATAATTTCTTTTAATATCCATTTAAATAATTTATCTAAGTTTCAAAGCCATTATGCAATTGCGATTCTTCAATCAGTTAACTCGGGTTTACTTGGATTAAAACTGTCTAGATTCTTAAAAAAATTCTGATATTCTGAAGGTTTTGATTCATTGTCTGTAAGCGCAGCACCTATTTTGCTCAAATCTTTTTTATCCCTAATTACAGGCACAGGTTATGAAATTTTCTTTTATTTGAGATGTCTACTTCTGAAACCTTTAATGGACAACCATGCATAATCATATCCTAGATTTTTTCCAATAGTGTTAGGACCATATTTAAATTTCGTCACCCATAATATCAAATGATGAGACACAGCTTCCCAAAATATTATGTACATATTTATGAGTAGCTGTTGCTTCCCATCCCTTTTCGCAAAATATTTGCGAGCGATTTAATTTTATTTATTTTGAAAAATTTACAAAACTAACCCTATATGACGCTATTTGGAAACATAGTGCCACATCAGACTGATGAAGCCAGCTGTGCTTCATTTCACGAACAACCCAGACTACCATCACATACTCTCGTTCAATTGACATAGTCACCACATTCGTGTGTTAAACTTTAAACTCGAGTTGAAAAACACTACTTTCTTCTCTAGTTGTACAGATAACTTGTGTCGGTTGTCTAATACACCCACTAGAAGATAGATACTGTAACGAACCGCAATTCCATACTACAGAATTTTTTTAATTAATTATTTAACAATCAGCCCTCGTAAAAGAAATGATGTAAGATTTCTTAGTATTCAATATTATTCAGTACCTAATTTAACATTTCTTAGTATTTCGTTCGATTGCACAACCAAAAATTAATTTGTTTCCCCTCCAACGTAGATTTCATAAAACATCGAATGTTTTATACGTCAGAGTAATCTCCGCCAATTACAGATAGGATTTTCCCAAACGGAAGCCACCACCGCCTACCGAGAGTCCCTTATAAAAACCGCGCCGCGCACCTTTTGAAAAAAAAAGAAGAGGGGTTTTTATCCGATCCTAGCGAAGAGTTCCATCGCGCCTCGAGAACACATCCCGCCGCCGAGAATTATTTAGTTGGTTTTACCAGCTCCTGTATTAGTTAGTCCGTTAGATTAACTCCTGTTCCAGAAAACCTGCACGTGACGGTTGTTTTAAAGTAAATCGCCGCAGACCTAGTGATAGCCGCCGTGAGTGTAGCTCCCTGTATTTGCAAACGCACACCGCGAACCTTTTGTAAATAAATAGCTATCCTCGAGCTTTGTGATCAACGACACGTAAGTCTGTAGAGTAATTCATTACACACACATACAAAAACCCTCAATTCAATTCAATTCAATTCAATATATATTTATTGTCCCATAATCGATATTTTACAAGTAGTATTTTATCGACATTCCTCCAGGTGTCCAATCAACGCCCTGTAGAAATGCTTACATTCCTGATTCAACAATAATGCTCCTTAACTAGGGTAGGGAAGGGGCTCGCCGAGCTCCGGGGTAGTGTGAAACCCTGTGCAAGCAATCCTGAATCAAATAAAGAACACGCTGCTCCGCTTGCCTCCTCCTCGTGTTACCTATATTAAGATGTTGGAGTCGTCGCCGAGGCGGCGGCTCCTCATCTGTACTGGCTATTCCTCGTCCTTTAATTAAGGACACCGCAGGTGTGTACGCTATTCCCGCACCCGTCCTAAATCGTATTGTCTAAGATGCGGCAATCGCATCTGTGCGTAAGAATCCTACGCCCGTTCCTACCTTCTTATCTTTAACTTACTTAGCGGCAGCTGTCCGCCGGATAATCCTGCCCGCCTATTCCTAATTTAAGAATTACTCTAAACCTGCTCAGATGCAGGTTGTGAAGCCTGCCCGCCTCCCCCTTATGTTCCTTATAAAGGCGTCACATGACACCTGTACGCGGCCTAACACCGCGCCCTTTCCCTATATTTCTTAACTAAGACCCCATGGAGTCCGTGCCTATTTCTTAAATCTACCTTACGAAATATTTAAGAATCCTGGGCTTCCGGACGTAGGCGGCAGTCGTCGGCACGAGTGATGCTCGTGCCTCTATTTAAATTAATATTAATATCTATTCTAAGTTCGCCCTTGTTCCACGTAGTAGGGGCTGTACGGGCAACTCGCGTCCGTATCCTTACTCTTATTCTATTAAAACTTCCTTCTCCCCAGAGTTGGAGCGGGGAAAAGAAAATTTGTGCGACGGTGAAGCCTTCGCCCGTTTTAGTTACTTAATCTACGTTCTTAAAACTACTTAACTAGGATACCCCGATTTCGCCGAAACTAGAAAATCAAAGGTATCATACACGAGCCACGCCCGTGTTCGTATACGCTAACTAAGAACACCGTCCTTTCGGTGGCAGGCGTCGAAAGGAAGGTGCCTGTGCACGACTGGTGTCGTACCCGTTCCGTACTTAAGATGCCGCCGCTCGGTGAACCGAGAACGGCGGCATCTGTGCACGAGTGAAGCCGTGCCCGGAAGGCTACCGCTAAGGATTTGCATACGCCGGCTACAGTCGGCGGCGCAACTCCGTGCGCGAGTGAGGCCCGCGCCCTCGAGAATAGCGTTAAGGACCGCGTTCGCCGGATACAGTCGGCGACCGTGGTCCCTGTGGAGTGAGGCCCGCACCCATACATGAAGGTACGCGCCCTTTCCGACGACGGAGCTTATAGTCTCCGTCACCGGAAACGGCGCCGCCTGTACGCGAGTGAAGCTCGCGCCCTCGACGCTTATCTAAGTCGACGCTTTTCCCTTGAAGGAAATGCGTCGACTGTCATGTAAGCTTGCGTCCGGTCAAACCTACTCAAGCACTAGCACTTTTCCGTCATTTCCGCAGGATAAATACTGTCACTCGCGGTCACTAGCACTAGCACTTTCACTAACACCGTCGCCCCCACGTCGCCCGACTCCGTGGCTGCTCCGGTGGTCCTTATCCGCTACTCCTTCCCATCGATTCGATACCCTCGGAAGATCGGCGACGTCCAATAAAAACTTGGCAACTTCCACTTGACCCGAAACGATGCCGTGGATGGACCTTCGTTCGCCCGTCGTTTTTACGAGCGACATCCGGTTGACGCAAGGTCCGCACCGTCCTGCGGCTTCTTCCGCCCATCCCACCCACGGCAACCATTCGCAAGACCTTTACGTGGTTATCGGGGATCCGTTTCTTCCGACTCTCTCCGAGGGGCCTACCCTAACACCGGAACGTAATTTAGATCCGGTGGTCCTTAAAATAGTTTGCGCGCGACATGAGGAAACTTGATGCCGCACGCGCGCCCGCCACTGTCAAATCCGGTTTATATATTGTCCCAATCGGTAATAAAGATTACACTACTCGCGCAACGTTCGGTTTAAGTCTCTGCACTTGTTTCGCGAATTTAGATAGTTCCGTCCACCATTCCCGTTCGCCCGCCATCGCCGTGATTTCCTCCCACGTTTGTGGCCACCGTAGGCCCGCGCCGACCAGTCTCGTATCCGCCAACCTTCTAGCGCCTTCCTCGATCTCACAATCGAAAATTATGTGACGAGTCTTCGGTGGCGTGCCCGCACGCACACCGTTCGTCTTCGGTCTTCCCGAATCTTTTTAGGTAACTTCCGGTTCCGCCGTGCCCCGTTACGAGCTGGACTGTAAAGGGGTCCAACTCGGGTGCAGTAAATATCCTCTGTGCGACGTCCGGTAGAAACCTGAAGGTTAAGCGGCCGGTAGCCGCGCCGGTCCATCTTCCTGCCATCTTTCCATTGTCCTGTTTAACAGTAACCTCTTTACCGTGGTCATCGGAATCTTGGCGTAGGCGATCCGCGCGTTGTCGTCCCTAGCTGCTTCCTTTGCGAGCCGGTCTGCCCTCTCGTTTCCGGGGTTTCCGGCGTGTGCCTTCACCCAATGTAGCTTGACGGCCGACACCGCCGCTACCCGACGTAACAGTCGCCAGGCCTCCGCCACGAGTTCGGTAGGCCTAGAGACATTTGTCAGAGCGAGCAGTGCGGCTTTGCTGTCCGACAGGATGGATATTTCCGGGACGTCTCGCAAATGTTCCAGCGCGTACCCTAGGGCTTCGACGATCGCGACCAGCTCGCCCTGGAAGTTGCTGCAACCCTCGTCCAGCCTTACTCCGCCGCTAGCTATTTCCCTCCCACCTCGGTATATTACGCTCCCGTTCCCCCTTCCGATGCCGAGCCGTCCGTGTAGCACCTGACGTCGGCCGCTCCCTCCTCTCCGATGTAGAAGTCGGAGGATGAAGCCACGTCGGCCGGATGCCCCAATTCGCCGGCGTCGACCCTCGTTTCGGCCGTTCTGTTCGCGTATCCTAGTCCGCCGAGTACTCTCCCGCTTGCCCTTCCGCCTCTTCGGGCCGCTGCACGGTCTCTTTCGTCCTGTAACAAAAATCTAGCGGCAAATAACGTGCTTAAGACTAATACTGCTTCGGTTGATACCGTCCTATACGCCCGGGCCGTCTTCACGGCCATCGTTCGTTGCGCGCTTAAAAGTTTATTTCGTTCCTTTACGCCTAATCTTTCCCCAAATTTCTGCCCCGTATAATACAGCCGGCTGTATCGCGCCTTCATATATAGTTTTAGTGCCGCTCCTTGATTCCCCAGGTTAATTTCGCGGCCGCCCTATTTTATTCCCTATCTGTTTTCCCTTTGCGCTCGCGTATTTAATGTGTTCTTTCCAGTTTAACCTGTTATCTATCAGGACGCCTAAATATTTAATAAACTCCTTGCAGCGAATTCTTTCGTTACCCAACCTAAACGATGGTTTCTGCTGGTTTATGTGTTTCCCGTAAAATACCCCTTCCGACTTATTCGCGTTAAATTCGAGTTTAAACTCGCGTCCCCACGCGACTAACGTTTCAAGTGCAGTGTTCGTTACGCTTTTTAACCGTTTATATTGGGCGGCCGTTGAGATTAATAACGTGTCGTCGGCGTATCCTATTAGGCTGCATCCCGGAGGCAGCCTGGCTCTGAATATAGTGTCATATATTATCTTCCAATATACCGGCCCGGTACAGCTTCCCTGTGGACATCCGCGTTCTACCCGCCTCCTCGCAACCTCGTTGGTCAGTTGCACCTGCGCCGTCCTGTTCTTGAAGTAGCTTCCGGCGATCTTGATTAAATTCCGAGGTAGTAGGAGTCTCTGCATCTCCCATCCTATCGCCGGCACCCAGGCGCTATCGAAAGCGCCTCGGATGTCGAGCGATATGACGGCGCAGTAATCCCCTCGCTCCGCCGCTTTAACTTCCCGAACTGCCTTCCTTATCGCGTCTACGGTGGTCTTTCCCGAGCTGAATCCAAATTGATTTGGGTTAAATCCTCCCGCGGTTTTTACGTGGTGTTCTATACGCGTCGCTATTATTCTGTCCAGGGCTTTTCCTATGACTGGAAGTAAACTTATTGGCCGGTAGGTTTTAGGGTCCGTGGCGTCGCTTCTTCCCGCTTTCGGAATGAATCGCATCGTTTGTACCAGCATACCGGAAATATTCCCTGTCCAAACACGAGTTGAAAATCTTCAACCAGACATCCGGCGTAGCGTCCAGCGCTTTAACGCCGCGTCCGGTGGGATCCCGTCGTGTCCCGGTGCTTTTTGGTGCTCATGCGTTTCAATGCTTTCGGATTTCCTCCGCGGTGATGCTTCGGTCGTCCGGTCCGCACATTCCCGGTGTTTCGTGCGCCTTCCTTATTGCCCGGTGAACCGGCTCGTCGCTATTGCGGTCGTCCGTCGGAAAGAACGTTTCCAATAGCGTCTCCGCGGTTTCTAGAGCGCCTGTCGTCATCGACCCGTCTTCCCGCCTAACCGTAGTTAGGCCGCGTCTTCCCGTTTGCTTACCCCTTAGGATCCTATACGCCGTTCCCCAAGGGTCCTTTCCGGAGTTTTGTGCGCAGATTTTCCACTTCCGCGTGCGCGTTTCTTCTATCGTTCGTTTATACCTTGCTCTTATCTCGCGAAATTCCCGTATCCTTTCTTCTTGTCTTCCCGGGATCGTAGTGTGTCGTCTCGATTTACGGGCTAGCCGGTTAACTTCCCTTCTCAGGGTTGTCAGTTCCGGCGTCCACCACGGCACGCTTTTCCTGTAGCTCTTTTTGCGAGGCATCGAAACCTCGCACGCTTTACGGCTTCGTTTAATTTAGCTGCGCACTCCTCCAGGGCATCGTCACTGTCGATTTGAGTTGCTATTTCCTATGTCGCCTATTTCCGCTCGATATACGCGGTCGAACTCTTCCCACTTCGCCTTACCGTTACAGTACCCGTTTGACCTTCGTCGCTCGTTTTTCGTCAGTTTCCATGATCCACGTGATTAATTTGTGGTCGGACAGCGTTTCTACTTCCGTTACGTTCCATTCGCGCGACGCGTTATACATTTCTACCGTTCCGAACGTGGCGTCTACGTAACTCGTTCCTCTGGGACCTTCGAACGTCGGTCTCACGTTGTCGTTATACGATATTAAATTCCTAGTTTCGATTATGTCACAAATCGCCTCGCCCCTCGCGTCTTCTTCGTGGGCCCCCCACAGCGGTGACTTCGCGTTAAAGTCTCCCGCAAAATCGTGAGTTTTCCGTTTAGTACGCGTAACCCGATCGAATTTAGCCAAGAGCTCGTCGCCGTCGTATGCGCTTCCGTCGGCGGTAAGTAAACCGACACGGCGTAAAAGTAAGATTTCCGGCGACGGATTTTATTTCGCACGTGGTGATTAGTTCGTCCGATAGCTGTCCGACTAACGTCGACGATAACCCCTGTCGGTGATGTACGATACAACTCTTCGCCCCTTCGTTGGTTCCGCTGGTTACCTCGTACCCGTTGGGAATCTATTATTTTTCCGCGGTACACGTGTGGTTCCTGTACGAAGCAGATGTCGATATCCTCGTTTTTTAGGGTTTTTACTAGGTTACTAGTCGCCCCTTTACCCCTGCCCGCGTTTAATTGCGCTAGTCTCAACGGCCGCCTTACGTGAGCTCCGGTCGTTACTTTATTGTTTTTAGCGTCCATAATCGGTCTTTAGGGTGATACTTCGCTTTAACGCCGCGTGACTTCCGCATTCAAAGTCCAGCACCGCGTGGCGTTCGTCAAACCTTTCGCGGCGATCTTCGTTTGCCCGCATACATTGGACACATCTAGTCCTCTGCGAGCGACATTCCAGCCCTGTGCCCTACTTCCGCGCATCTTCCGCAAAATTCCTTATCCCTACAGTTTCTAGCCTGATGCCCTGTTCCCCAGCAATTATAACAGTGCAGGACCGAAAGATGGTCCTCCACCGTCACGCTGCTCCATCCCAAACACACCTCTTTCCCTACAATCTTTTACGGAGCTCAGGGTGAACTTCAAAGATCACGTCTGCGTAGGGTTGCGCCCTCTACCGCCTAACCTAAACCTTTCCTTAATTTCCCTTTAAATCTATCTACCTCCTCTTTAGCTACCAGGTCCCCGTTGAATTTTGTTATTTTGTCTATTATTTGGTCCGCCGCTATTTCCCTGTCACCTTTCTGAAAAGTACACGAGGGTGTCCTTTCTTGATTTCACGCCCCTGTAAGGATCCGGTCTCTTGGATCGCTCGCGTAAGCTTTTCCGCGTCCCTTTCCCTACGCAATCTACAATTACCCTTGTCTCGTCTGCCGTACCTTTTTAATCGCTATATTTTCCGCCGCGGGTTAACCCTTTCTTTTAACATTTTCCTACTTCCTCCGGCGTGGTTCCCTCGTTAATTGCCATCACGCTAACGCTAAACGCGTTCCTGTTAACGGGTGGCGCAATTTCCGTTCTGTTCGAAGGGCCCGCGCGAACCAATTCCGCGTAAGTAAGACCCTCCGCTAAGCTCGGTGTAGCACGCGACCCATTTCCTGTCTTGACGCTTGTTGCTTTTCCTCCCTGATAGATTTAATTTCGCGATCCTTTTGCCTACCGCCGTTCTTAATTCGTCGATAATCCCTAGCAATTTACCCATTTTTACACCTATCATAGTCAGGTGCGCGCGAACCTGCCGCCTATTGCTCACCGGAAACGACTTTGACCCGTCTTCCGGTATCATGAAGGACGCGTATGAGCAAGGAGTGCTAATTTCGCATTCTAATATCTTTTCCGGTGTGAGTGTCTCAATATTTCCAGTGTCGGCGTCTAATGCCTCGACGATACGACCGTTAATCGTTTCCTGTTCCCGGATGCCGCTCAGGATTCGGATATTGCGATCCGTTGTATTCTCGTCGCTATCGCTGTCTACCTCCGCCACTGGGCCCTGTTTCGAGCAACTAGCCTGCCTACCCCTAGTACTAGCTTTCCTCGCATTCCCTAACGTTTTCCGTCGTTTCGCGGATCCTAGTTGTTAAACGCGTTTTCCGCTTCCCTGCCCGTTGAAACCCCTCATCACTATCTGCGCCATCCATGTTTTATGAAAGATTTTATTGTAGATTAACCGTCACAAAAATGGCGCGGGCACGTGACCACGTTACCCACGCCTATCCTACTTGCCAATTGCTTTCTCGCTTTTCTTAATTAATTTTGTGTTTCTATCGGAAAATTAAAAATATATTTAAAAGCGACCGGAACAAAAAAAAGGGGATAACTTTGTACCACTTTAAAGAATCGGATGTAAGGTTCAATTAAAATATAAGGAAAAAAGATGGCGACCGAAACCGCGTACCCGCTGACGTCACCCTACCGTTGCCACGCCGGCTGCAGTTATGTACTTAAATTAAACTATTTTAGAATTTACTTGTGCTGTACAAAAGAAATCTGATAAATGTATTTAAAGTATTTGTATATTTTTATAAAATCAAATATTTAGTTTATATAGAAATTTCCGCTACACAAATTTACTTAGGAATGCGGGCTTTCCTTAATGACGTGACGTCAGCGGCGTGGGCACGTAATTGCGTGACCCACGCCAACTTTCTTTCTCTAAATTACTGAAAATATGCGTTTTTCCGATAAAACAACCAAAATTCTATCCAAAATCTACACTAAAACGACAATAAAAACGTATCTATCCGTAAATGCAAAAAATATTCCCTATCCTACAGTTAAAACAATGATAAATTTGAAAACTCGGGAAACCGTAATTTTCACTTTTAATCCTAACTGCTGGGCCACTTTTTCACTTTATTTATTAAAAATATAGTCACTATTTGTTAACACAGTCACAATCAGTTAAAAATGTTCACAAATTGGTATAAAAATCGTCAAGTCACAAAACTTTCACCTCAAGCGCGAGCTCCCGCAAACACGTCTGATCGGAGTGAAAGTCGAACGCGAAGTTACAAAAACCCTCAGGCAGCGACAGGCCAAGTCCCGAAGCAGTCAGGTGTACACACAAACACACACACACACACAAAACCCTTAGGCGGCGACGGGCCAAGTCCCGAAGCAGTCGGGTGTACACGCATAACACACACAAAACCCTCAGGCGGCGACGGGCCAAGTCCCGAAGCAGTCGGGTGTACACACATAACACACACAAAACCCTCAGAGAGCGACGGGCCAAGTCCCGACGAGATCGGGTGTGCATACACCACCTACACATACCAAAGGTGTTTCGACGGGTCAGCTCGAAGTCACCTGGATCACTACACTCTACTATACACTTGACGACGGGAGCTAGATAGGACTGTACAGCCCTGCAGCTCTCATCATTTACTCTCACTTACATTCCAAACACCTGCAATCACCAGCTCGCTGGCGAAGACCGAAGTGCCTGTAATCACAAACGAATTAAATGTAGAGTATCCGTCAAAGACCTGTAGAGGAGAAAAACCGTACATCGATAACCACGCGCTTAGTAATTGGGTTTCAAGAAAGCAATCAATTAATTGTTTTCCACCAGCTTATTCCGCAAGTATAAAACCGCCTTCAATAAATACGCGTTTTGTGCGTTAGACACTTAGGTAAATTACGCTTGCATCTACGTGAGATTTCGTTCATTTACATAAAAGAAATCACCACCATAAAATTATATCCCAGAATATAACGCGCAAATATATTAATTATACAACCAAACCTGTATAATCCGCTCAGCCTAAATTCAATGCGAAAGTAAACCTCTGAAAATATTAATATTATCGAACGTAATAGATCGCGAAGGTAAATTGTTTCACGAAGCATACGCGCCTATCCGTCTTCCAGTAATTACTAAAGTTAAAGCAGCAAGCAAGTAGGTCGGTGAACGATGGTCATGCGTGCGACCGTGAACTCGGGATATCGATTTTCATTGGTGACCTAGATCTGCGCAACCCCCGCTTTAAATTAAACAGTAGTTTGTTTATTTATTCTTTTCTTTTGTAGACAGGGCCGTATCCAGCATAAATAATTAATTAAACGCAACGTTATTAATCATTTAAACATTACGTTCCTCATTGAGTGTAACTAGGGAGTATTAATATTTGTTTACAGAAACGACTTCGACAAAACTAAGCCGCCTTCCCAAGTGAGTGGAATAGGACATCCAAATTCTCCGTACCAACCTAGTGGATGCCCCGACGCCGTTGTCTAAGTATTAAATTCCAATTGTTTTCTCACTTTCTTCTCAACTTTATGTTTATGTTGGTTTTTCATAATGTTATTAGCCTAGTTTAAGTGTGAATACGTGTTAGAATTGTATATAATAGAATAATATACTATTAAACCGTTTTACTATAATTATTTTATGTGGACAGTGTAGAGCTAAAGCTTAAATCTTCCGACGAACCCACCCTCCTCTTTAGTGTCTAATCTAAAGACCGATTGCAGTTTAGCCGCGGCAAATATAAAAATTGTGAGAAAGGACCTTACAATACTACTAATGACGAGTCGTTATATCAATGATGGTGCTACTAAAGATTTACGAGTAATTAATATAGTTAACAATCTTCAAACATTTTCAGTTCTAAGTCCTGCGACTTCAGGAATTAATTTTTATAATCCATCATGGTGAATATGCACGTTTAACATAACAAACAATAGGTAAATTTGTTTTGTATTCGCCGCCTTTTTTTAGTTTACTTTATGGTAATAAAATGTTATATGTAACTTTTTTAAAATAGAATTTTTTAGGGTTGGGCATAAAATTTGGTATGCACCATGTCATTAAAGTGTCTTTATCGAACTCGCCTCGCTCGTTGCGATAAAAAATCACTTTACTGACGGTACATAAATAACTATTACTTGACTATTGCACAAGTTTAATGAAAACTGTAAAAGATTAATCTTGTCTATCGTGTAGTTTCAGTTTGTAATTACCTAGTTATTAAATATATAGTTACCTGCGTTTTTTTGATAATACGAAACGATGAATTATGTAAGACTTATCAGTTAATTGAAATATGATTGGTTAAAAATTTAAAATTTGTGTTATTTTAGCGGTTATTAACCATTACGTTTTGCACTAAAGATCAAGCAGCGCAAACATCCTTCAAGAACTCAATCCGATTCTTTACAACAGAAAATTATAAATTTTTACCTAACAACGCAAATGTAGCATCTTTTTAAATGATTTAATCACAATTAAAGTAGTCTTTAATAACGTACTTGAGGAAAGCAATTTTTTTTTTAAAAATTGTGCAATGCTTTCAATGAAACTTATCTGAAAAATACCCACATATTTAATGTGTCTAAAATTTTTATCCTTGAGGATATTCTTTTTTCTTTTTTTTGTAAAATTTAACTTATATTCAGATTATTCTTTAAAAATACCAAATTAAATGTAATATAGTTATTTTGGTAAACAAAAAGATAACCTTGAATATATTTAAAAAATTTCAAAGAAGTACATTTCTGTATAACACTAATGTAATTTTTTTTAACATAACATGAAAATAATAGTAACTAGATATTTGATTAAGTATATTTCAACATGACTTAGGGTCCATTAGATAGCCCTTAGGACAAATATAGTTAAATAACCGTTAGGCACAGAAATGTAAAAATGTAAAATAATGATGGTGATGAGGTACTTAACGATTATGCAGGAAGCGGTATCAAGTTTATTATTCTATTTTTTCATGTATTTACAATATCTTTTCTTCGTCCATCTTGGAAAAAAGCTGAAAATTTGTTAGCAGGGTGATTTTTGGGCAAATAACTTATTAATAGTTACCTTTTGTAATAAGGGATTAGGACAGAATCACTCGACACAGTTGAAAACCAAGCAACTATCTTATAATAATTACAAGTAGCGTAAAAGAATCTGTCAAGGGTGTTTGCAGAAGTATTTTTTTGAGCATTGTTGCCAAGTTGCAGTTTTATCAGAGTTTCATCGAGATCTCGCTAGTTTTGAGAGTCTACCCACACGTATAGAATATTTCACGTACAAAAAAGGGTCTTCTCATTTTAACACAAAGATCATACATAATGCATAGCATTATTATAAGTTTTTGTTACATGAACATAATACTCGAAACAATTTCAGTTAAGATTAAATTTCTTGCGACATGAGTCAAATACGATAGATATAGCAAAAACTACTATGGCTATTGTTTTTCAATAAATTACCGTACGCTGTAACGCATTGGTTTATACATCAATTTATAGATAAGCTCAAACAAATTTTGTTGAGTAAAGCATACTACTTAATTAACGAAAATTTAGAGGACGATATTAAATCAATCCTCAAATAACCATTTTAGATGTATTAGTTTTTGTTTCATTTTAATTATTATTTTTGTTTTTTCAAAAGCAAGGGTGAATGCTGAAGCTATTTGTCAGATTTTTATATCATACGAAAACCCACGACCTTCTTCGGCGAGTTTAGTCGGCAACTCGCTTATTTTGATAAGTCTACACGACGGCTCGGGCAAATTTAGTGCGTAACAATCCACATCCGTTTCCCTGCACTGAATGAATGCCATGTTGCCGAACGTAAACTCAACATATTCATGAATTTAAATTTGCGTTTCTAACTTGCTTTAAAATAACCATCTAACGACCATACAATGAAAAAAATCTAAATTAATATTTAAAAAAACAGGAACACTGGAACTGTAGCAGGACCTGTAACAAACAAAATATACCCACGTACTACACAAACACGTTTCAATAGGGAATCTATCGCCATCAGTGGTCAACTGGGTCGAACTACAGACCGTCAGCGAGTAACGATTTGTTGCTTACCTGATGAAAATGATAGCTATGAAAGCTTAATGAGTTGCAATTGACCTAAAGGTCGTCATTATTCGTTAGAATTTTTTTGTCTTTGATCTGTAAACTTTCATAGCAATCAAGTTTTTGCTTATTACTAACATGTTGGATTAAGGATACCTTATTTACTATATGGTTTTTTATCAAACACATGTAGGGCTGCGGCATGCTTGTCCCAACGTTTGTATTTGATATGAGCTAAATATTCTTTAAAGCAAATTTTCACAGGTCGTTTAGTTTTCCCTACATATGTTTGTTCACAATTTTTACAATAAATTGTAGGAATTCCAGACTTATCCTGCTTAGACACTAGTAGAAAGGGGTCAGAATATTGACCTAACCTCCGGAGAATAGTCTAGGCTCCGGGTGGGGTACCCCAGTGCAGTTTTGATTCCAGCCCCTGAAGGGTGTGCAACCGTTGACACGTATCTCAATTGCAGGATTCTTTTACTTACGATTCGCACCCCGTGATTAGAGATTTTTTTGGCAGTATTAAGAGCTTTTTTTGGTAGTCCAGCCCTGGAGGACTATCTGATTGATCGTGCGAGCATATTGACAAGTTGGCAGAAGCTGCTTTCAAATCAACATCCTAATCTTGCACATTGTTTTTGTGTTAAATCGAATAAGGTTGGCAGAAGTTGATTTCAAATCAACATCCTAATATGCACCTTTTTTGCTTTTCTATTAAACCGAATAAGGTTGGCAGAAGCTGCTTTCAAATCAACATCCTAGTCTTGAATATTGTTTTTGTGTTAAATCGAACAAGGTTGGTAGAAACTGATTTCAACTCAACGTCCTAGACTTGCACGTTGTTTTTGTTTTTGTATTAATTCGAATGAGGTTGAAAGAAACTGATTTCAAATCAACATCCTAAACTTGCATATTGTTTTTGTTTTTTGTGTTAAAATGAATAAGGTTGGCAGAAGCAATTATCTATGAAAGTCGATTTGCCTGTTTTTTATTTAATTTGAAAATCTGTTTGCTTTTCAAGTAACTATCTAATTACGAGATTTTTCCAAGTAAGCCAGATGCATTTAAATAGTGAAAGGATGTTATTGAGGTTACATAACTGGGGAAATCCGGAAAATAATTTCATATTAATGATCGGGGAAAACCGTTAAGTATTTTATCTTGAATTTATTTCTATATTACTTTAGGTCTTAGAATTGAGCTGACCACTTTTTGCTTAAAGCTATCCCCACTTAAAATGCTAAAACGTCACGCGTCAGTCAAAATCTTTTAGATATTATTACGGCCGTGCACAAACGCAAGCGTAGCACCAAAAAAAATATGCTGCGTGAATGAGACCGTCCTAAAAGTACGCTCAGCAGCTTAGTTTCTATGCACAAATTGTCCACGATCCTTGATGCGTTGACGCTGCTCTAGGTACAAATTCCTCCAGGTCGCTTTGATTAACAGATTACAGGAAATTTCTCGTTCTCCACAACCTTTAATTTGCTAACTACACAAATCTTTCTAGTAAGCTTACGTGACAATTTAATTTAAGACATCAACGTCACCGTCGCTAATTTTTACTTGAATTGACCCCGGTCTGTACTTCCAAAACAATAAACCACTATATACAGTAATGCGCCCCCACCAACTTTCTTGTTTTTTTAGAGAGGTGACAAAGGATTACCTTTCTCGTCAAAATCGAATCCACCGTTCTCAGGATATCGCCAAAACTGCGCGG
Source organism: Vesta saturnalis (assembly GCA_036346205.1). Lineage (NCBI taxonomy): Eukaryota > Metazoa > Arthropoda > Insecta > Coleoptera > Lampyridae > Vesta > Vesta saturnalis. The sequence continues at coordinate 81,286 of JARFJB010001021.1, read as the reverse complement.
CTAGCGCTCTCTAATTTCAAATCCCGATCTGAGAAAAAATTGAAGTGTTGTTAGGTACCGTTTTGCGGCGAATTTCGTCGTAGTTTGTCTGGTTCTCCATAGAGGCATCGACAGCTTTACATGTGACGAACCGCTTTTGATAAACGGCTAGACGTCTACCATCCACTTGTAGAATTTCGTCAATATCGTTCTAGTCGTCTCTAAAATTGGCTTCCCTCGTTGTTGAAAACCGCGTCCTTGGGTTTCTCCTGCTAATCCTCATGTACACAGTGTTACACGAAAATACTCCAGAGTGTCAAATTTCTACGTGTTCCGACTATCTGTTTGTGCGACGCTCAATAGCGGTGTTGCGACGTAAGCGCCACGCTTTGTTATATCCAGTGGGACTCCCTCACCTATTCACCTGCTACCCCTCGTGTATACAAAATTTCGCGAAAATAGCCTTAGACGTTTGAGAGGGGACATTGCCACACCAGAGACGCCATTTTCGTCGGGTGATCGTTAGATGCCCCCGAGTGTCAAATTTATTCGAGTTCTGACCACTTTTTTGTGCCACGCTCAATAACAGCGTCTCGACGTTCTCTTTACACTTTGTATCCAGTGGGACTTCCCCACCCACGTGTCCAATTAAGCCAACTTATCTCGGAGATGTATCTCTCCCGGATGTCGCGACGTCTCAATAATCATACACTTTGAAACACTCATTATGTGCATCGAATAAAAAAATCAGATATTGAAAGAGTTGAACCGTTTTATCCACCAGGGATATCGTGGCGTAGGAGGCGGATGTGTCGGCTGAGGTAGAAAGCCTATCAAGGTAAAGTTATAAGGTAGCTCGTTAATAAAATTAATGATTGATCTTTATCCTGTATCTTAAATCACTCATTTCTATAGGCTAACACACTTAACATGGTTTTATATCGATTTCTGCGAGATTTGCAGATCCAGTAATTGTCATTAATTGATTAGTTTAAATTGTTAACTAACAGAATAAAGAGGTAAAGTAATAAAGTCACAAAAATCTATAAAAATGTTGACATTAGTGCTTCAAATATTTGTTAACGCTTTTTCACTTTTACTGAGGAGGATAGCTGCAATTGCAAATGAAAGCTTTAATGCTGGTTTAAAACTTTACCAGTTTTAATTTATATGAGATTCTTTGTTTTTTCTAAGATTTATTTGTATAATTTATTATAGCTATTTATAACAACAGAATACGTTTTGAACATATTTTGCAAAAAATCGTAGCAGTGATTAATAATTGTTGTTTCTTGTACGCGGTGGAAATATTTTATTTTATGATTAAAATAATTTATGCATAAAAGCCATAAAATCTATTTAAATATTTTCAAGGTGGTATAAATTTATTTATATAAGTACTCACTACTTCAATTAAGTAATAAATAGTGTAATTTTTTCTTGTTTTTTAATTTATTTTTCAAGAACCACTTTACGATCTTTCTGGATTTAAGGCCACATCTAATTTTGTGAAAATTATAAAGTTTGTGGGAAATTCAAACACGAGTCAAATTTACCTTTTGAGAAACCTTACAAAGAGAAACGTTTTACTAAAAATAGTAATGACGACATAGCTGCAATTGCTGCTGAAACGTAAATTAAATATTTACAAATTTAAGGTTTATTGAAAAAAAAATATTTATAATTATGTAAAGCTTTTTATTCTGGCACACCGATAATTTTAAAACAAAATATTGTAAATTGCACACCAGCAGTATATACAGGGTGAGTCACGAGGAACTGTACATACTTCTACCATAAGTAGAGGCATCTTAGGGGATTATCAAATGACCATTAAAAAATGTCTTCTTGTTTTGTTTATTAATATACAGGGTGAATTATTCATCTTCATCAAAACAATGTTTTCAATGATTAAGTCGATTTGTCTCATTTTTTGGTGAAAGTGTGTATTCGTGTGTAGCAACTAACTGACATATTCAGAATTAAAAAAATCCAGGACCGTCTTCGTGAAAATTTGTGGGACTGCTTCATATCCAATACTTCACCCTGTATATGATTTCTCTAAAACCTGATATAATTTTTTCAGTGCGCATTAATAGACAGTTAAACCTGGGTATTTGAATTTTTTGTTACACTTACCTCACATTTTCAATTAAAGATTCACTTTAGAGTCAAAGTGAAAATTGGCAATAATGAAATATCTTACTGTATAATAATGTTTAGTTATTAAAAAGAAATCTTTACAATCATCTCAAAAATTCACCCTATATGTAACTTTTTTCCACCCGTAATAGACAGAAAACAGATAAACAATGTTTGTAATAACCTAGTCTTCTTATTTGTTTGAGAAAAAATCATGTGTAATTATTTTAATCGGAATGAAATGAACAAGCCTAAGAAATTTTTATTCATAAATAAATAAATAAATATGTATGTATGTGTGTGTATATATATATATATATATATATATATATATATATATATATATATATATATATATATATATATACACACACACTTGCGTGCATAGAAATCGGCCCACTGTAAACTTTTGACTTTAACTATATTTCGTTTCGAATCTATTTATCAGATCAAGAAAAAATCTACGCTGCCTGAAAGACAATTTAATATGCTTTGATAGAAGTTGGAATTGATCAAGAGTGCTTAGCGTTTATATGCATAGGAACCGGTAAATAAATGAAATGTATTTAAGTTGTGATTATAATACGAATAACGCAAACTTCTGACAGATTGAATTTATTGCATTTCCAACTGAAATTTGTACATTATTAGTTTTCGCAATTGAATTAGTTTAAAAGTGTATTAGGTTAATGCATACTACACCGCACAAAGCCGCCCAAGTAATTGCTCTGATTGAAAATGGTCTTAGCCAGCGAACCGTTGCTCGTCAACTGGAGATGACACGCGCAGCTGTTCGAAGAACCTACCAGCGTTATCAAGAAAATCCTTTCATAGGAGACCTGGAACCGCCAGAAAACGATACACAACGGATCGTGATGACCGCTTTATAGTGTCAACAACATTAAGAAATCGTCGCCTTAATGCGGTCCAAGTGCAACAGCAGCTCCGTGAAATACGAGGAGTGGCTATTAGTCAATGGGCAGTAAGGCGAAGACTTAAGGAACGTAAGCTGACTTGTAAAACCCCTGCGCTTCGTCCAAAACTTACCCCAGCTCATCGTCAAGCACGCCTGCGTTTCGCACGAAATCATCTGAATTGGACATTGGAACAGTGGGGTTCTGTTCTATTCTCAGATGAGACCACGATATTCCTCTATGGCAACGACCGAAGAGTAAAAGAGTACCGGAGACCAGGAGAGCGATAGCGGATTGCTTATGGAGGTGGTTCTTGCATGATCTGGGGTGCAATTTCTATGAGAGCACGAACCGACCCTGCTTTTATCCGAAGGGACGACCGTGGTCACGGTATAGGAGGTTTAGCTGGTGCTAGGTACATCGAGGAGATTTTAGCAGTTCATGTGGTACCTTACGTCGATTACATTGGAGACGAATTTATTTTTATGCATGATAATGCTAGAGCGCACACCTCAAGAATCGTGCAAGACTACATTACAGAAGTCGGTTTTCGGATTATGGATTGGCCAGCATGCAGTCCCGATCTAAATCCAATCGAACATTTATGGGATGAGCAGAACAAAGAATTCGTGCTAGACTTCGCGCCCCAACCTCGATCCCAGAGCTTATTATGGCAGTAGAAGAAGAGTGGCTTGACATTCCACCAGAAACAATAGCGAACTTGATTAGATCTATGCCGAATCGTATGAAGGATGTTATTAGGGCAAGAGGGGGTCATACCCATTATTAAAAATTATGAGTTAATTTCTGTAATTATCAGTAAACCATTTTTATTTTAGTAACAAGAAACGATAATTTGTTTCATGCGTTAATTTCACAATTTTAAGACTAAGAAACCGAAATAAATTTTAGTACAGTTACATTAAAGCATATGAAATTGTCTTTCAAACAGTATATATTTTTTCTTAATCTGATAGATAGATTCGAAGCAAAACATAGTTAAAGTCGAAAGTTTATAGTGGGCCGATTTCTATGCACGCAAGTGTATATATATATATATATATATATATATATATATATATATATATATATATATATATATATATATAGGTGGAGCACCTGCACACTTCTCACGTTCTGTTAGAGAATATTTAAATAGGAATTTTCCAGATAAGTGGATTGGGAGAGGTGGACCAATTTCCTGGCCATCTAGATCTCCTGAACTAATATCCATGGATTTCTTCTTTTGAGGCTATATCAAAAATTTATTTTACAGCACACCTCCCACCACTGCAGATGATACGAAAAGAAGAATCAGAAATGCTTTTGAGATGATCACGCCTGATGTGTTGCAAAACGAAAAAAGATTAACACTGTGTATTCAAGAAGAAGGACATCATATCGAGCAAATTATCATACCACATAAATAAAATTTTCCATCTTACTCTGTGAAATTGTTGCATTATGTACATTAAACTAAAAATCGCAATAGATTTTTTAAAGTTTCAGTTTATTTTTTAAAATTGAAGCTGATCCGCTTCGCTTGGACGAGCCAAGCATCGTTAGAGCTTTAAAAGGTGACAATTTGTTGTTACTGTTATCGAGAGTAAAGATCAGGAGAATTTTCAATCCACACGTGATACAAGAACAGACAAATTCCAAAAATTATTAAATAAATTGAAAATTTGAAGGTTTAAGAACAGGAAAAACTTATAGAAGTTAAAAGGTAATTAAGTAAGCTGAACAATAAGCGTATAAAATACAGGGTGTTCCATTTAAAATAAGCCGAATATTTCAGTATGAATGTTCTACTAATTTAACTGAAAACATGAACATCCTGTAAAGATGTGTTTACTATTTAGACAGTAAATGGACTAAGAGAACAGTATTTACCTAAACCTAAGAGTAAATTTGTTGAAATTAATTTCATTAGGAGATATTTAATTTTACCTAAAACTCTACATTTGCACAGCAATTGATATAACTTGAAACACTTTGTATGTAGGTATAGGGAACCATTATGAAAGTGCTACTTATTATAACTTCGAAAGTGCAATAATATGCTGGGCGTGTCATTTAAAAAACATAACTTTGATATGCGACTTTTTTTAAAGCACCCTGTATATTTAAAAATATGTCTAAGATGTTGCTCATATTGACTTACATAATATCACTGTATTAGAAATTAACCATTATATGCCGCTTCGCCGTAGAACTCGTCAGAAATGTTTATTCATAAATAAATAAATAAATAAATAAATATGTATATACATATATATATATATATATATATATATATATATATATATATATATATATATATATATATATATATATATATATATATATATATATATATATATACATACAATTACAATTACTAACAAAAATCTGTTTCATTGTTAGGTTTGACTGGACCTTTAATTGATATATCAAGTTTCTATTTGTGGATGTCTTTATCAGTTTGAAATTAAAGTTTTTCACAACTTTACACTTACACTATAATATGATTAAATTTGCCTTTTAATTATGACATTATTCACTTTTAGCCTTCGACTGATTTGTCATCTTAACGACAGTTTAATAATATTTAATTTATTAAGAATCTAGTTATTCCTCAATAAAATTAGATTCTATAGCTTGTCTTTATACGTTTATCAAACTGCTATATTAATAGCAGGCTTATGTTTACGTTTTTATATTTTATAAGTTCACTATAAAATCTTAAACCATTTTAAATAATTACCACTACTGAAGATGATAACTGTAAAGGTTATCGAATATAGTTTATGTAACATGTAAATATAAAAATACACTATTAAAAAACCCAAAAAGCTAAGTAGTTTAATTAGAATAATAATGGTCAAGGTTTACATTTTGTTACATATATACATATATTAGTTACATACATATATTAGTTTTATCGTCTCACATAAATTACTTCCTTCATATAACCATAATTGTTAAGCTCCTTGGGATATATTGATTCCCACACTTATTGTTAAATAATCATTCACACAGTCGGTCGAATGAAACGTGATGTTAGTCACAATTTGCCGCAACATATGTAAGAGTGCGCCCATAATAAAAATCACCTCAAAATTGACATTTTACAAAAGACATATTTCATACGAGCGACGCCACCTCTCTTTCCATTCATAAACATTAAACGTCATATGTCACTTTTGAGGTTATGTTCAGTATGGTCGCACTATATGTTGCGGCAAATGGTTACTAACGTCACGTTTCATAAGAGCGGCTGCGTGGGTTATCTTTGACCGCGCCGTATAAATTATCTTACTCTAACGTTTATTAACATTCCACCCCTGAGGTTATGTTGCAAAAAATGTCCTAACGTAAACATAGTACTCATAATTATGTATATATATATATATATATATATATATATATATATATATATATATATATATATATATTTTTATTATTTTGTAAATGGCGCCAACTGCAATGGTTTTGTGGCCATTTCAACAAACATATACGTTTTACATTCCGTATCTATATATAACTATAAAGATTTGTTTCTTTTAGGTATTGCAAAATTCGCTCAACTGATCTTTCATTTTCCTTCAGAATACTTTGCATAGTGTTTTCTATCCCTAGCTTTATTCTAATTTGTGTATATATCGGACATTCGATAAATGTATGTTCCAGAGTCATATAGACATTGCATGGAATACACATATTTCTTTCCACCTTGCCTAATAAGTAGTTGTGTGTCATGTTGGTGTGTCCTATACGAATTCGGGTTAGCACAACGTGATCTTTCCTTGTTAGTTGCCATTTAAGTTTCCAGGGACCTGTATATTTTTTGCTTTTATTTAAATATGTATTGGACTGATTCCATAATGAGTTCCACTTCTCAAAACATTTATATCTCAGGTGGTCTTTAAAATCGTTTGGATGGACTGCAACATCATCTGCTTCCATGTCTGTGGCTTTTTTTGCCGCATTATCTACGGTTTCGTTTTCAAATATACCAATATGTCCTGGTATCCACATAATTACTATGTTTTTAGATATGTTTCTTAGATGGTGCAATTGACTCTTGATCATGTTTACTAAGGGGTCTTTAGTTGGGGTTATGTTACTTATTGCTTGCGTACCACTTAGCGAATCAGTACATATCATAAAATCGTTACTGTCATAATACTGACAAACTAGAAGCGACTGCCAAAGTGCATATAGTTCAGCACTATACACACTAACAATCTTACTCAATGACCAATTGTAACATACGCCATTTACGTAAATCGCGCTTCCTACGCCGTTTTCGGTTTTCGATCCGTCAGTAAAGATTTTTACATAGCTGAAGTGGTCAGATATAATTTTCCTCACATGTGTACGATACACGGCAGGAAGAGTGTTTTCTTTTTTAGAGTTCATTAGGTCCAATATAAATGTCGTTGTAGGTACTACCCAGGGTGGGCATTCATCGTGGTCATAGTATAGTAATCGCGGAATTGTAATGTTCATTTCCTTTGCAATTTCTGAAGCTCTAATTAGTGCCGGTCTGCTTGCTGTTGTGCGTATATGGTATCTTTCCATGATGTTATTTTCATTTTCCGTATGGTTAATGTGCTGCTTTAACGACATTATCTTTGTTAGGTAATTAAGTAGAAGAATATTTCTTCTGACATTTAACGGTGGAATTCCGGAGTCGGCGTATATTGAAAGTGTTGGGCTTGTTCTAAAAGCTCCCGTTGCCATCCGTATGCCTCTTGTATGAATAGTGTCTAGCAGTTTTAACGACGACTTTCTTGCAGAAGAATATACTATGCTACCATAGTCCATTATAGAGAGTACAAATGATTTGTACAGCTGTAGGAGCGTTCGTCTTTCCGAACCCCAATTTATGTTACATAGACATCTAATTAGATTCAGTCTTTTCTTGCATTTGGTAACTAGGTGTTCTATGTGGTTTTGAAATACAGTTTTTATCAAAGGTAACGCCAAGTATTGTTATATGTTCGACTAGAGCGATGGGTGTTCCGTTGATTTTCAATTGTGGTTCATCATGTTTTTTTCTTAGTCTGCAGAAATGTATTGCAGCTGTTTTGTCCTCTGTAAATCTCAAGCCAATTTTTTCGGCAAGTGTCACAATTTCGTTAATTGCTTCTTGCAGTAATTGTTGTATACAATCAATTGTATTGTTTTGACTAAATATTATTAGGTCATCTACATAGATACATTTATAAATTGATGCCTGTTTTAATGATATTAAGTTGTTGATGCCGATTATAAATAAGGTGCAGCTTAGTACAGACCCTTGTGGTATACCATTTTCTTGCACGTGGATTTTAGACATAGTGTTCCCAATTCTAACACAAAAACTACGATAGGATAGAAAACTTTGTATAATTTGAGGCAAGTTTCCTTTTAAGTTCCAATTGTGTAAGGTTTTAATTATGTTGTATCTCCACATTAATTCATATGCCTTATACACATCGAAAGTAACAGCTACTGTATGATTTTGTTGTATAAAGCTATTTAAAATGTGGTTTTCCAGATAGACCAACGTATCAGCCTTAGAATGAAACTTACGATATCCAGTTTGATATTCCGATATGAGTTGTTGTGATTCCAGAAGCCATATAAGCCGTTCGTTCAACATTTTTTCAAAAACTTTGCTCATGCAGCAGGTAAGTGAAATAGGTCTATAGTTGATGGGTTTCGTAATATCTTTTCCGGGTTTGGGTATGGGTGTTACGATGGAGTGCTGCCATTGTGATGGGTATGCTCCTTTATTATATATGTTGTTATATATATTTAACAGGTGCTGTTTTTTACGTGTTGGAAGTTTTTGGAGCATTATGTACATTATTGAGTCTGGTCCAGGAGCCGTATTTTTACATCCTGCAAGTGCGTTGTGTAATTCATTGAGGGTAAATGGTGTGTTATAGTCATACTTTTCATTTGTATTAAAGTTTAGTTCTTCCTCATTTTGCTGTTTGGTTTTTTTAAAAACTTCCGTGTAGTTTTCTGAGCTACTGTTGTTTTCAAATTGTTGCGCTAGCGCTTCAACAATATCTTCATCTTTTGTAACTTTTCTCCCTTCTACTATTAAAAGTGAGGACAAGCTTTCGTTTTGTTTGCCAATTATTGATTTAGCTTTTTTCCACACTTCCCTGCTATTCGTTTGAACATTGATAGTGGTCACGTATTCTTGCCAACAATTTCTTTTTGCAATAAGTATCTCTCTGCGTACTTTAGCACGTGCTTTTTTAAAATTAATCATATTATCAGTAGATGGTTTTCTTTTAAATATGGTAAACAATTTTCTTTTCTGTTTGATTAGATTTTTAATTTCCTCTGACCACCAAGGTACAGAAATAGATTTTCTTTTTGTGCCTGATTGCGGAATTGTTTCTGTTGCAGCGTTTAAAACAGTTTGAGTGAAGAAAGTTACTTGCTCTTCTATTTCCAATGATTCATTGTTTTGATCTGAGTTTAATATTGTTTTGTATTTTTCCCAGTCTACTCTTTTTATCAACCATTTTTTCGGTAACGCTCTCTCATTTATTTCATGTTGAGTTGAAATGAATATTGGAGAATGGTCACTACTATAGTAATCGTTGTGTGCTAGCCATGTCATTTTTAATGCTATGGTTGATGAGGCGAATGTGAGGTCTATTGCCGAGAAATTACGAGACTTTGCATTAAGATGTGTGGCACAACCGGTATTAAGTAGGACTAGGTCATTATTTTCCATGAGTTGTTCTATTAAGCGACCTCGAGCGTCTGTATGTGTAGACCCCCAGACCTTAGAGTGAGAGTTAAAGTCTCCTACAACGAGAAAAGGCGGTGTCAGTTGTGCAATTATGCTCTCAAGATCTTTCAATGTCCAGTTAAAGGATGGTAAGTATATATTACATATTACTATATTAATTGGATATTCAATCTTAATTGCAACAGCTTGTATTTGTGTATTTAGTTTACAGACCTTATGTGGTATGTTGTTTTTTATGTAAATAACTACACCTCCACTAGCCCTTTCGTTGTTAACGAAATTTTATTGTAAGAATGGTATCCCCTTAGATGAAATTTTCATTTCCTTTAAGATGAGTTTCTTGTAAACACAAGCAGAAGGGTTGGTATTCGCATATAATCATTTTTAATTGACAATAATGATGTTTTAACCCATTGCAATTCCATTGCAGAATGTTTTCTTTGTGATCGAATGTTTTGATTTAGAGTATTTTAATATGTCGAGCACCAATATTTGAAATAAATAAACATAAAATAAACTAATAAATAGATAACATGTAAATAGAATCTTACAGGTAAATAAATAATATAAAAATATCACAGCTAATAGAAGTACTAATAAATAAATAAGATGTAAATAGAATCTTAAGTAAAATAAATAATATAAATGTATCACAGATAATAAAATTATCACAGTTTTGTCTTAAATTTAAATTATTAGACTTGTTATCACAGTTGAATTTAATAAGAATGACTCAGCTAGTCTTTTTGGTCCTCTTGGCTTTCCTTTTGGCCAGCCTTTGGTTTTACATTTTCTCTTCTAATAGTATTTATATCAACAGATGTGCTTGAATCAGAATTTCCTTCAAAACCAGGGTTTGCTTCTGGTGTTGCTGCACGTATCGAATTACGCGTACGAATTCTTTTATCAGTGTCTGATTGTTCACTATTACGTGCTGGTGTTACGCTTCTTCTTCTTTTGGTGTATCTGGTGTACAAAATTCTAATTCTACGTCTGATAATTCAGTGTTTGCATCATTCTTGGGTGATATATGTTTTGTGGAGTGATTTATATTTTCTTTTTGTATGTGAGTAATGGATTTTACAGCAAAATGTACTTCATTTCTAATTAACGATTTTATTTCTGGAACCAATTCTGAGACGATCTCTTTACATTAAAATTTGTTGGTGATGAAAGTGATTTTGTGAAGTAATTGATGCATATGTGGCCGAAGGTGTGGATTTGAAGTCAAAACCTCTCGCCTGGCTTCTTGGTAAGTTATTCTTTTGTCTACTTTTAATTTTTGTATAGCAGTTTCATTTTTATATATAGGACAGTTTTTAGACCCACCCAGATGTGGTCCTCCATAATTAACACATCTTGGTGGAACTGGACAGGGTTCGTTGCCATGTTCTGGGTAACCGCAGTGACATATTTTGTCTTTTGTACACGTTGCTGAGCAGTGTCCGTATTTTTGGCATTGAAAGCATCATAAGGGGTTAGGGTAGTACGGTCTTACTGGTAAATTGTGGTATGCAGCTTGGTACTACTGTGGGTAATGATACTCTGTTAAAGGTGAGTAATACTAAACCAGATTTTAATAATTCACCTTCTTACCTAATCGACATAAATTTAGCATCCTTGTGATTCCATGTTTTCTTTGATTTCTGATTCTGTTGCGTTTTTTAAAGCGTGACAGGTTACGACACCTTTGGAGAAATTCAAAGTGTGGTGAGGTGTTACCTCGACAGCTGTGTCATTAAATGTTTTTAAGTTTAAAAGTTTCTGTGCTTGGACTCTGGTTTTAACTTCAATTAAAAGACCTTGTTTTATTTTGCTTATATTTGCGACCATTCCAATTAAATAATCTATATTCCTTTGTATAACAAAGGGACTTATTCTATTAAATGTTCCAACTTCCGTTGGTTTTACTACCAAAAATTTTGGATAGTATACAAAACTATTTCCTCTATCTGGATTACCAGTTGTTCTACCTCCTTTAGCTTTAGAGGTAAAGGTCGGTTGCGTTTAGCTTGAGCAGTCACAACGACGTTAGTTCCTGATTCGTTATCCATGTTCACGCCAGAGTCGTCATTAATTCCAGAAGCTCTTACTTGCTCCATGGCCTGGTTTCCTACCATGGACGCCGAGCAGCCGCTTGATAACGGTCGGGTGAGGCCTGCCCGCTCCGCCTCGCTTCCGACCGGTACTGGGGACAATCCGAACCCCTGCACCGTAAGGTGTGGTCGCCCCGAAGGGCTCAAGTAGTTTTCCATAATCCATGAACATAGCTTTGTCGTCATCGGTGCATTTTATCGCTACCTGCCAGCGGGCCAAAGCCTTTTTTATTTTTAAATATTTTTTAAACAGAGAACAAGGGACAGTAAGAAAGAAAAACAAAAAAGACTAAGATTTAAAACTAACTACAGTAAGAGAGCACGAGTAGACGAAGACAAACGACTTGAGATCTCTTTGCTTCACCACTGCTGGCAACAGTGGCTACTGAGCCTCCCACCACGTCAAGGTGGATCTCATCGAGGTATATATATATATATATATATATATATATATATATATATATATATGATATATATATATATATATATATATATATATATATATATATATATATATATATATAGTATTTTCGCTGTAGCTTTGTTGGTGAGCAATTAGGGATTCTCACTTGCAAACTGTATGGTTCAATATTTGTGAAAGTCAGCGGTACTTTAAAGTTTCTACATAGGTATTCAGCAATGATGTATGTTGCCAAAGGACAACACTATAAGAGTATGTCATTTCTGAAATTAAGCGCTAATCGGTCACCTACAAAGCTACAGCGAAAATAATATATATATATATATATATATATATATATATATATATATATATATATATATATAAATATGAATCACGTCTGACGTCACGGAGTTCTACGGCGAAACGGCATGTAATGGTTAATTTCTTATACAGTGATGTTATGTAAGTCAATATGAGCAACATTTTAAACATATTTTTAAATATACAGGGTGCTTTAAAAAAAGTCGCATATCAAGTTATGTTTTTTTAAATGACACGCCCAGCATATTATTGCATTTTCGAATTTTACAAAAAAATAAGTAGCACTTAGATAAGGGTTCCCTATACCTACATACAAAGTGTTTCAAGTTATATCAATTTTTGTGCAAATGTAGGGTTTTAGGTAAAATTAAATATCTCCTAATAAAATTAATTTCAACAAATTTACTCTTAGGTTTAAGTAAATACTCTTCTCTTGTCTAAATAGTAAACACATCTTTACAGGGTGTTCATGTTTTTCAGTTAAATTAGTAGAACATTCATACTGAAATATTCGGCTTATTTTAAATGGAATACCCTGTATTTTATACGCTTATTGTTCAGCTTACTTAATTACCTTTTAACTTCTATAAGGGTTTCCTGTACTTAAACCTTCAAATTTTCAACTTATTTAATAATTTTTGGAATTTGTCTATTCTTGTATCACGTGTAGATTGAAAATCCTCCAAAAATGCCTACTTTTAATGATTTTTGACACATTTTCAAATTCAAATCATAGAAACTAATTTAATTTTTTTTAATTTAAAAGTAATTTAAACATTTGTAATGTCATTTCTACACTATGTAGGTTAAACTAAAAACCGCAATAGATTTTTTATACACTGATCTTTACTTTCGATAAATGTTACAACAAATTGTCACCTTTCAAAGCTCTGACGATTCTTGGCTCGTCCAAGCGAACCTGATCAGCTTCACTTTTAAAAAATAAAGCGAAACTTTAAAAATCTATTGCGATTTTTGGTTTAATGTACATAATGCAACAGTTTCACAGAGTAAGATGGAAAATTTTATTTATGTGGTATGATAATTTGCTCAAAAAATTAAGAAAAATACAATAATTGTTCGATATGATGTCCTTCTTCTTGAATATACAGTCTTATTCTTTTTTCCAACCAAAATCTTACATTTTGCAACATATCAGACCATCTCAAAAGCATTTCTGATTCTTCTTTTGGTATCATCTGCAGTGGTGGGAGGTGTGCTGTAAACTAAATTTTTGATATAGCCTCAAAAGAAGAAATCCATAGATATTAGTTTAGGAGATCTAGGTGGCCAGGCAATTGGTCCACCTCTCCTAATCCACTTATCAGGAAAATTCCTATTTAAATATTCTCTAGCAGTACGTAAGAAATGTGCAGGTGCTCCATCTAATTGCAACCACATATTTTGTCTAATATTTAAAGGAATACTTTCTAAAAGTTCCCAAAAGTCTCTGTTTAAAAATCTAAGGAATTTTTCACCCTTTAAATTGCCATTGAAAAATACAGGCAAAAAATATGGTTGACAACAATTCCATCATACTCGTTAACACTCCATCGATTGTGATGCGCATCAGTATTAAATAAATGTTTATTTTCCGTGTCGTAATAATGGAAATTGTGCCGATTGACTAATCCATTATTATGGAATGTTGACTCGTCGGTGAATAATATATTAAAAAAAAATGTTCATTGTCGCTAACTTGATCAAGGACCCATTAGGAGTAACCAATACGTTTTTGAAAGTCTGTGCCATATAACCTTTGATGTATTTGTGTATGAAAAGGGTGGTATTTGTTTCTTTAAGGTACTGCACACACTAGGCTTACTAGTTCTTGTTTCTCTTGCAATAACTCTTGTACTAGTATTTTGGTTGTCAACAACGGAACCTAACACCAAAAACTCATTATTATCATCATTTGTAACAGTCTTCACTTTTAGTTGTTTTGGGTAAGCTACACTTCCTGTATCACGAAATATTTGACGGCTCAGGGTACTTTTCTGAGTACACTCTTGAATCAAGTAAACAATTTTCGTACCATTCACCAATGGTTAAAGTCATATCAATTCTTTCTCGTTGTGAATAAACCATTATTAAATTGAAAATATTTCAACAACGTTCAACAGACTCGGAAAAAATAACAATACGCAATGACAAAAGTCACACCAAATGTCAGATTTTTAACATTAACAAATGCGTTACCGGAAATTCCACAGCACACTACACTACAGAACAAGACTAGTCACATTAACATTACTTGTTAATACGTAATTTACAAATATCTGAAATCTATCATATACACATAAGGTTGGTACCGAGCTTTCTCCTTATTGGTAAAGAAAAATACTACTACATTAGCAAAAAGATATTAAGTAAACATTTTGGGAGGATATTTCAATCTACAAATGATACATGAACAGACAAATTCCAAAGATTAAACAAGTCGAAAATTTGAAGGTTTGGGTATAGGAAATCTTCATAGAAGTTGAAAGGTAATTAAGTAAGCTAAACGATAAGCGTATAAAATACAAGGTATTCTATTTAAAATAAGCGGAATAATCAGAATGAATGTTCTAATAATTTAACTGAGAAAAATGAACACCTTGTAAAGAGGTGTTTACTATTCAGTCAATAAATAGGCTAAGGCAACAGTATTTTACATAAACCTAAGAGTTAATTTTATTAGGAGATATTTTATTTTCCTAAAACCCTACATTTTCAGAAAAATTGATATAACTTGAAACACTATGTATATAGGTATCAGGAACCCTTATGAAAGTGCTACTTATTTTTTATATAAAATTCGAAAATGCAATAATATACGGGGTGTGTCATTTAGAAAACAACTTTGAAATGCCATTTTTTGGAGCACTCTGTATATTTAAAAATATCTTTAAAATATTGCTCATATTGACTTACATAATATCACTGTATTAGAAATTAACGATTATATGCCGCTTCCCCGTAGAACTCCGAGGTGTCGGTCGATTCACCCTGATATATATATATATATATATATATATATATATATATATATATATATATATATATATATATATATATATATATCATTATACGAGTTTATGTAGTGAAAGTGAAAGTTCTGGAAGTTTCATTAGAATTTGTTACAAATTCTAAGGAATAATGACGATCAATTACTTTGTCTATATTTAAAGCCCCATAACTTTTTTCTAGCTCGGGGTGTCAAAGTTTTAGTCAAAAATCCATATTCCCGGATATGATTTCTTCAAAAAAGGTATACCTTGTAGCTGTCGCTTCGAGCAGCCGTTTCTGTGATAATCGAATTTAAATGTTTTACTGCGACTAAAATTCGTCATAGTCTTCCTGCACACTTTATCCAGGATTAGAAATGGTCCAAGTAGATTGTAGCGTGTTTTAGTAACAACCGGCCAACAAGAACAGAACTTTACACTACATAAATATGCAAAAATGAACTTACAAAGAACAATAGGGATAGAGCATACAAAGGCAACAACAGACAACCAAAACAGCAGACTGATTAAATTATAAATTGTTCATTTAAACTCTAAATAAATGTTAAAGGTGACCCCCGATTTTATGTACACAAAGATTAATTCTACGGAGGAAATTGAACTGCACCCTATCCATCATCTCAGCATCTATCCGTAAAATGTTTGTAACAGAATTTCTCATGTTTTAATTAT
>JARFJB010001021.1:10000-60000 GCA_036346205.1 Vesta saturnalis | reverse complement strand
CACTTTCTTGAAACAAAAAGAATGATAATCCAACCACTACCTCCAAAGAATCAAATAAACTACACATTGTTGATTCGAACTCTGACGTTATAGAAATTGAACCCAACGATAAAAGGAAACGTCATTCAGAAGTATCAGAATCATCCTCGCACAACTTTGACGAGGAGGAACTAAATGAGAGTAGGCTTAGTCTACTGAAACAAAAGAAGATGGGTTGGCCCAAGGGTAAACCACGCAAATCTTCTTCTCAACTGTGATACTAAACTTAGATTATCTCTAACTGTGATATATACGTTTGTTTGTTTTTTTCCTAATTGTATAGTAGTCCTTGTTTTTTATACTATCTATTATTTTTACTCTTTTTATTTATACGAAAGATATTCCCTTATTTTATTTATCATATTTTTTATATTTACATATATACGTATCCATTATGGACAACACCATTGTGCAATGGAATTGCAATGGTATAATAAATCACTACTGTGATCTAAAATTACTACTAAGGGATTACTCTCCATACTGCATATGCTTGCAGGAGACCCATCTAAAAGAGAATCAACCCTACAATCTAAAAGGGTACTCTGTACACCGTAAAGACTTTCCCCACAACCTCCGTGCTCGAGGAGGTGTAGCAATTTTAGTTAAGAATGGCATAAGAGTAACACCAATACGATTAGTAACATCTACTCAAGCTATAGCAATACGATTATCGTACCCTGTAGACTTGACAATATGCAGCGTATACTTATCCGAATTTAATTGGGATTTGGAAGATCTAAGCCAACTCGTGAGTTAGCTTCCTACTCCATATGCTATCTTTGGCGATTTTAACGCCAACAGCGATCTATGGGGTTCTAACAGAAAAGATACAAGAGGTCGCCTTATTGAAACTCTCATCGAAAAAGAAAAATTAGTCCTTTTGAACACAGGATCTGCTACTCACCTTACTGCCAGAGGTGGGGATTTCTCAGCTGTCGATCTAACCTTAGCGTCACCTGGTATAACTCCTCATCTCTCTTGGAAAACAGCAGACCAGCTTTATGGCGCAGACCACTTCCCCATAATCGTAACTATTGATGGACTTAAGACGGAAAATCATTCATTTCCTAAGAGGTGGGTTACAAGTAAGGCAGATTGGACTCTATATACACAATCTCTTTCTCTCCCACATTCAACGCATTCAATTGAAGACGATATAGCTCTTTTGGTATCTTCCATCCTCAATGCAGCCGATACGTCTGTTCCACAAAGCAGTGGTAACGCCCCTAAGCAAGGAGTGCCTTGGTGGAACCGTGAAGTTCAATCTATCATCAGAGAAAAAAAGCGAGCTTTTAATCAATTCCGCAAAAACCCTATCCAAGCCAACCTTATTAAATTCAAGCAATTGAGAGCTAAATCACGACGCATAATCTTGCAACGCAAAAGGAATTGCTGGAACCAATATGTAAACTCTCTTACTCCTACTTCACCCACCTCTGAAGTATGGAGAAAAATTAAATCCATAACCGGATCAGGGAAATTTACGACAATCAAGCAACTGTTCATAGATAATGCATCAATCACCTCAACTGCCGACATGGCAGAAACTATGACAGATCATTTTGAAGCTGTCAGCAGTTCTAAGAATTACGAAGAGCCCTTCTTGCTAAATAAAAAACAGACAGAATTACAGCCAGATTTGTCAACTGATATGCCCCTAAACTACAATTCACCATTTTCCATCAATGAGCTAAACCTCGCACTGAAAGGTCTAAGATCGTTTGCGGTTGGAACAGACAATGTAAGTTATGAATTCCTGAAACATCTCAACTTACCACTCAAGGAATACCTGCTAAACATATATAATTTAATATGGGTCTCTGGATCATATCCACATGCCTGGAGAGAAGCTACAATAGTTCCAATTCTAAAAGAAAATAACCATCCGACACATCCCAATAGTTACAGACCGATTAGTCTAACGTGCTGCTTAAGTAAAGTGCTCGAAAGAATGGTAAACTACAGATTAGTATATGTCCTGGAATGCCAAAGCCTTCTTAATCCAAGTCAGTACGGCTTTCGTAAAGGAAGATCTACCGCAGACTGTCTAGTTCAGCTGGAGAACAGCATACAAGACACTTTTAAGGAAAGAGGTCATCTTGTAGCCGTTTTTTTTTGACCTACAAAAGGCTTTTGACATGACCTGGCGGCACGGCATAACAGAAAAACTGTATAAATGCGGCATACGGGGCAATCTTCCAATCTTTATCCAGTCTTTCCTTTCTGATCGAAGATTTCGCGTGAGAATAGCTAGCACGTCTTCAACTCTACGAAAACTAGAAAACGGCGTTCCTCAAGGATCAACTTTAAGCGTGACACTATTTGCAATCGCAATAAACGATATAACATCAAATCTACCTGAAGAAATAGAGAGATGTATTTATGTTGATGATCTTTGCATATTTGCCAAATCAAACAATATGCCACAAATCAACTCTATCTTACAAAGAGGTATAAATATGGTCCTATTGAACGCAGAAGAAGCAGGATTTAAATTCTCACAGAAAAAAACCCACTGTATTCATTTTTGTAGGCTAAGAAGTTCACACTCGGACCCTAAACTGCACATGCACCAAACTGATATCAAATGCTTACAAAAAGTTAAATTCCTAGGACTTACTTTTGACTCCGACCTTAGTTGGCGACCGCACATGAATGAACTCGTAGTAAAATGCCGACGGATACTAAACATATTACGTTGTCTAGCGGGTATATAGTGGGGAGCCGATAGAGATGTCCTCACAAAAGTATACATTCATTAGTCATTAGTACTGGCCCGAATCGATTATGGGTGCATAGTGTATGCATCTGCAAGAAAAAGCGTCCTACATACACTTGATGTTATCCATCACCTTGGACTGAGGTACTTCTTAGGGGCTTTCGACACTAGCCCTATTGACAGTTTATACGTCGAATCAGGTGTTCCTTCTCTCCACAAGGGAAGGGAACAATTACTACTAAACTACCTCTAGCTAGAATAAGAGCACGGCCGCAACACCCCGTTCATAAAATAGCATTCCATCGTAGACATCTGTATGAAAACAATACAACTATCACTCGACCAATGAGAATCCGAGGGCAAGAACTCCTAGACAAATATCAATTCAAGCTCCCAGAAATCTTGCAACCAGATATTAGAGAGGTAGCACCTTGGAGTATGCGACTAAGTACCTTACTACACATCAATAACAACTTTAATAAAGCTACTCCAAATGAAAACTGCACCATTTATGTGAAAGGCACAAAAACGAAATCAGGCACAGGCAGCGCAATTGTTATAGATAACCAGTCACACAGCTGGTCATTACCCAAGTCGAGCTCCCTATCTATAGCAGAGCTATATTCATTCTACCAAGCCTTACTGTATTGTTCTATGAACCGGGTATATTCGTGTTACTACATCATAACTAACTGCAGCTCTATGGCAAACGGTATAATGAATAAATTCACAACAAACCCCATGATTCAGCTGATACTGTGCCTGTTACAAGAGCTGTTTAACACAAAAAAGGAAATAAGGGTCCTCCTAATAAACAGTAGCATACAAGTTAATAACATTCAACTAGCCGAAACCGCAGCATGTGAAGCAGCCGAAAAGGCACCTGAAGTACAACTATACACCATTGAAGATATCACCAAACAAATAACACAACTAGTAGTAAAAGCTTGGCAAGAAGAATGGGATCTGAAAGATAACTTTCTTAAACGTATAACTCCATTAGTAACCTCTGGGAGAAATAAGATAAATATCACTAGAGAAGAACAGGTAAAGCTCAGCAGACTACGTATAAGGCACACCGCTCTTACTTCCTCCTACTACTTAACTGGAGGCGACCAACCAAAGTGCGAAACATGTAACGCAACCTTAACAGTTACACATATTCTCGCTGAATGTCCAATCCATCAAAATGAGCGACTCCGAAACAAACTAGGCAGCAATATACAAGAAATCCTTCAAAATGATTCTGTGAAAATTTTAAAAGTAATGAAGTTCCTAAGAGATACACAATTATTTAACAAAATATAGACACAGATTATGAAACAACGTATAGCGCCAATGACCTCGACGTCGACGCGCTTAAACATAAACAAAAAAAAAAAAAATAATAATAATAATAATAATAATAGTAATAATAATAATATATTTTCAAACGCTAAGATTTGCTTCAATTTTTGTTAATAAACTTGTTTTTCCTAACGGTTCTTGAACCTGCACTAACAATACTACAGTTAATGCCCAAGGACGGTTAGATGGGTAATTACAGTAAGTGTGCGATTGGCTTTCTTTTGCACTCTGTGACTTCAATCATACTACTATTTTTTGAATTGTGAGCTGATTTTATATGATTAAGTTAAATCAGCTTAGTATTTTTGAATTGTAATTGATTGGGTTTAGCAAAGTGTAAGTTAGTCCAATCAGTATTTTTGAGCTGTAAGCTAGTTTTCGCAGGCTGTAAGTTCTTATTTGATTGATTGAGATTGATTTGGTTGATTGATTGGATTTATTGATTGAGATTGATTGATCTGATTGTTTGACTTGATCGAACGTGATTTGTTTAGAATTGATCTGCTTAATTGATTGATTAATTTGATTTGATTAATTGATTTGTATGTTTGAGAAGGAGACGAGGGATAGACGAACACGATCAACTTCTATTACAGAAAACATTCATTAGTCTTTACACCACTAGATGCCACCACAAACAACTTTAATTAGTCCTAGAAATATACCGCCAAGCGGCGTCGCCTCTGTTACAGCCGCCTCTATCACAGAAAACATTCGCTAGTTTATAAATATACCACTAGATGGTGCCACAAACAAAACCCTGATTAGTCCTAGAAATGTAAAACTAGGTGGTGCCACCTTTATTACAGAAAATATTCATTAGTTCATACACAACTAGACGACAACACAAATTCAAATTGTAGTTTTTCAGCTTCAGAGCTCGTGTCCATGCCATCTTGTAAAATACATCGATAACCGTCAGTATATAATTATATTTACTTAGATTTCTCATACAGTAATGTAATGTACCCATTTCGAGTAAATTTCTAACTACAGATTTATGTATAGTGTACGCTACTTGTTTCTGTAACCGCTCTCTAATATCTTCCCTAGTGGCCTGTTTATAAATCTAAGTTCCTTTTTGACAGGGGTATTTCTGCTAAGGCTTGTATGTAAAATAGGCATATGTGATGGTATGCCTACCCCATTCTCGGTAAAACCCGAAAATTTAAAAATAGTACTATAATAAGCGGTCAGCATGCATGCGTTTTTTTGACAGAGGTATTTCTGATGAGACAGAACTTTTATGTATATATGTAAAATAATACAGAGATGAAATCTAGCTTAAAGAAGAAGACACAGGCAATTCGCTGCATACATCACAATATTAATTAACCTGTTTGCGCAAATGTATATTTGGTTTTGGTTGTTGACGGATTACACGAAGAGCTTGATAGACATTTTATTCTGAGTTAGTAATTTAATTATACAGCTTCGTAATTGCATTGCATTGGATCTCTCTAACTAATCCAGCCAGTGCTAGCTAAAAGTCCCGATATATACAAGTACGTAAGATATGTTTATTATTATTGCTTACGTTCAATTGCGAAATCGTACATTCACTTTTGTATAACAACAAGTTAATTAACTGATTACACAATACCCATTAACTGTTTTTATTATCGTTATCATTATATAGAATACAACAGCGTATTTAGAATCAATTGTATATGTTATATTTATCTTGATTAGATTCTTTAATATTAGTAATAATCCAACTTTTTAATAGCTTTACAAAATAGACCAAAATACGATTCTCATCAGACATAAAAAACGACAAACAGGAATCCCAAAAAGTACAATCGAATCGACAGAGAACAATTAATTCATCAATTTCACGTACAGCTAGTGCAAGAGTTATTACCACTTGACCACGGATCACGTTTAAATTTTTCACAAATTGTTCGGGAGCGTAGAATGCTTGACAACAGATTTCACACTAACATCTTGTTTACTGATGAGTTTTGTTTTACACGTTGTGGCATGACGAACCTACGCAATGAGCATATTTATGCAGATGAAAACCCATATGCTATTAAAGCTAGACACTATCAACGAGAATTTGAGATTAATATTTGGATTGGATTTATCGGCAATTTTTTGGTTGGGCTGATCCGATTGCCAGATTGTCTAAATGGTGCCAGTTACGTTCGCTTCGTTCAAGAAATTTTGCCAGATTTATTAGACGACTTGCCCCTTAATCTTCATTGAAACATGTTCTTCATGCACGACGGCACACCACCTTATTTTTGACGTGCAGTAAGAGAATATCTAAACGAGCAATTTACTGGCAGATGGGTTGGTAGTGGACAAGAAGCACCTATTCAATGACCTCCGCAGTCTCCAGATTTAAATTCGTGCGGCTTCTTTATCTGGGGAGCGCTAAAAATAAGAGTGTACGAGTTTCCAATTAATACTTCCGAATAGCTGTGGAACAAAATCCAAAATACCGTAAACGCACTACGAGAAAACGACGATGTCCTAAGAAGGGTGAATTTAAATTTTTTACGTCGAATTGGTCTGATGAAGGTGGCCGTCATATTGAACATTTATTGTAAAAAAACGTTTTGCCTTTGTTTTCCACTGCCAACTAAATTTTGTATTTTGATGTTAATTATAATTTAGTATATATATATATATATATATATATATATATATATATATATATATATATATATATATATATATATATATATATATATATATATATATATATATATATATATATATATATAATATATATATATATATATATATATATATATATATATATATATAATACTTCGTAGTGGCATCATTTTGTAGCATATACGTTCGTTCTGGCACCAGTATATACGTTGTGGCACCTTTTTTTGGTGCCAGTTCGTTTTGCCTACCATACTACATGAACTTAAATATAAAATTTGGCGAGGGTGCCACAACGAACGTATATCTATAAAATCGCGATTTTAGTTCACGCTGTAGATCTGAAGACGCCGCTTCCATCGGAAAGTATAAAATAATGATCTTAGTAGCACCATTTACGTTGTCGCACCAGAAACTTAAAAACACGTGCATTACAAGGTTAACCAGTTGTTGTTTATTTCAGGTCTCCCCTTTTACGAACCTTTGTATTCATTTATTACTGGAAATAGCATCTGTTGTTTGAAAAAATGTTTAAAATTTGTACGTTACATCTTTTGTAACAATAGTGATGAGAGGAATAAATGCTTTATTTTACTAAACGTGAGATCTTTCCTTACGATTCAAAGTATTAAAAAATTGTATTTTAATATGTAACGTTGTTTTTACTATTGCTATTCAATTAGCTTATTTGTGGACGCCTAAAATTTGACGTTGCTCAAGCATTTATAGTCAAGTAAAATATCGAAATTTCGTTTCTTTATTCTACCTGTGTTACCAGTTTTAACAAAACTTTTACATTGCATTATAACTTGTTGACTATTGAAATTGTGGTAAACATAATTTGCATGCATAAAATTTGAGGACTTTAATAAAATTAAATTTAAGTACCCGTCGCTTATGTCATTTTTAACATTTAACTAACGGATTTCCTATTTTTTGTGTACCACTTTTTTAATTTGCATGCATACAATTTTATAGATTTTAAGATAAAAAAGAACCCGCGCATGTACGGCTTATAACCAAACTTACGAATAATTTATTTGTTTGTATGTCATAAAACTTTTTTGTTGTTATACTCAATATCATGCTTTGATAATGAATCATTGACTAATGACTGAATCGGCAATTAATATTGACTCAGTTTATTTAATTACTATTGATTGTGTTTAATTAAAAAATTATGCAACTAAATACATAAAATATTTTCCACTTTAATCATATCTATTATTATTTCAGTTAAATGAATTAATTATTATGGTTTTTGGCAGTTTTACACCCTTGCCATAATAAATACAGTTTTTTTTTTAAATTTCAAACGTTGAAGAGCGAAAACAAGTTTAGTGATTTTTCTTTTAAATGTAGAATCGTTATTATTAGCAATACAACAAAATATTTTAGACATTTTAATGCGTAAGATGTATATACTAATTTCCTGCTGGCTTGAGTTAGAACAAACTTAGATTTTTTTAAGTAGCAGTAATAGTTAGCGTTGACATTAAAAAAACTAATTTTTCTCTTTATAACGATACAGGACTATTGTATTATTGAGACTAGCAAAAACAGAATGTACCATGGAAAAACATTTTTATCCGATTAAATTAATTACTCAGTTTATTATAACATTTCACCTAAAAATTAGGGCCTCAAATAGAACAAGAACACAAAGAAACTAGGGATTATTGAAATTTAAATTTCGACTATTGAAGTAATGGCATGTAAAAAAATTAATCTATCTCAGCAAAGGTTCAAAATGTCCACCCTTATTTTTTACACACAAGCGGCATCTTTTCACAATGGAATTTACAGCTTTCCGTACTTTTCTACCATCTAAATTGAGAAAAGCATGTATTACAGCATCACGTAGGTACTTCTTCCTTGTCGCATAAGTTCACTGATAAACCAAATTTTTTAGAGTACTAAAAGAAAAAATCTAAAAGTGAAAGATCTGGCGTTCTTGGTACCCAAGGGACCGGCTCATTACTATCTATAATTTGGAAACAGTTGGTTTAGGTACTCTCTACTTGCAGTTCGTGGTACCAGCTAAAATTTTGTCGGGTCGAAGTAGAAGGATTCTGATTAACGTAGGCTAATCCATTTATTTGGATGTTCTCGTTAAAGATGTTTTCATCCCTCTTTGGTTTCAAAAAGGAACCGAACTGTCTCAGATTTCTGTACAAATTGTTGAACGTCGGTAGAGATGGTTGACGCCGATTTTATACAATTATTGGTACGGTTCGACAGCAAGAACACTATTTTATTACACTATAAATTTCACCATTAAGTTTGACGCGATTAGAAAACATCACCAATACTTTGTTTTTTTTTCATGGCACTTTCAATAATACGAAAATCCCTGTATCGCGTTTATTCATCAAAGTAAATGTAGCAAACCTTATATCGTTAAAAATAGAAAAAGTCTTTTTAAAATGTAAAGCCAACTATTTTGACTTAAAAATCTAAGTTTGTTGTAACTCTAGCGAGCAAGAAGTTTTTTATGTAAAACATGATACGCATTGAAATGTTTAACATTTTTATTCGTGTCATTTTGTAATATTCGTAATAGTAATGATACTACAACATTTAAAAGAAAAATTACTAAACTTGTTTTCGCTCATCAACGTTTGAAATGAAGAAAAAAAACTGTATTTATTATGGCAAATTGGCAAGGGTGTAAAACCGCCAAACGCCATAATAATTAATTCATTTTTTCCATGGCCAACAGATAACTTTGTTATTTTTAAAAATAAATACATATTGTCTGACATCGTTACAAAGCTTAAAAAAAAGCACAACTGATAAAGACACAGCCTACTATACCTTCAATTTAAAAAAACAAAACTTTATATCGTAACTTTGGAATAACAACAGATAAAACAAAGGTGGCGACGTCAGTAGATAAAGCGTAAAAAATACTACCATTTTTTCCTATACATTTTTTTTCTCAAATCGATAATACAGAGTTATTTAGAATTAAACAGAATGCAAAATTTTACTTTTTTTGAAATATCTTGTAAACGATGAACTTTTTCCAAGAACTGAAAGTGTTAATTTAGGCTCATAAAATTGCAACTTTTTTCCCATTTAACCGAATCTCTAAATTTTTTTAATTACCTCATGTATCTATACCTAAGATTTGAAACTGGCCGACAAAATTCTTATCATTAACTAAATTTCAATATACATACGAGATTAATTTTCTATCTTCTGTTTCATTGTTGATTGCTTATCACTATAGTCATTAGAGTAACAAAAGAACAGACCTTTTAAATATAATTCAACAAATATTGAAAGATTACCCGTTTCTTGAAATTTACATAATTAGGTACTTTCAACAAGTTTAATATATTTTAATGAGCCGTATGTACTTAATGGCATTGTAGTACAATTGAAGAAATTGAAAGAAAAGTTCTATGACTCATCTGTTTTCTTATCTTTAATTGTTTTCTTATTATTAGATTGTCGACAGTTCTACACAGTCGTGCAAATTTTATTGTTATCAGCTTTTCAACTCAAAATCAAAGTGCGTTATCACTACAACTAGTTCTTTGCGATTTTAAAATTAGTTAAACATTTAAAAATATTTAAGCACATTTTTTGTGTAAATCCATCTTTAGCTTTCTAAGCTTAGTATAGAATTGGAAGTATTACAATTTAACTTAGGTACCGCACAGAATTTTTGTTAGTAAAGACGTTTATTGTGATGCCGCCGTAGTTACTACAAATGTAGCGCAACTAAAAACGCAAAAAAACTTTTTAAGAATGGCATGAGAAAGAAGCGTATATCAGTTCCAAAACCTCTTTGTAGTGTACGTTTTAAAGAATTTTGTATGAAACACTTGAAAATGGAAACGATAGACCATATTTTAATTGCCTAACTTCATAGGAAAATTAATCAACACATAAGATTTACTGATTCAAAATTTAGTTTTTAGAATTTATTGTTTTGGAACCTCAAACCATTTACCAGTAATATGCATTCCTATATTTATTAACTACCAGTTTTTTATAAAACATTTAGACAGTACGATAAAATAATTTATCTGATTTTTTCTCCGTGGATTTAAAAATCATACAAATACATTGCTGAAATTTTGATTTGCAACCTATCAGAGCGAAACAATCATGGACCTTCTACCAACAAAATTTCTGGATTTAATCCTTTTACAAGACGCACATTAACCCCCTCCAGAGAGATGTTCTGAGGCTTAATTACCAAGTATACTACAAATCAGTGAGAATCGTACACGTTCGATAATTTACTGTTCACCGTACGCTCGCGTTTAGTGAATTTTTAAAGCTTAAAAGCATTCTAGTTTATGTGAAATTTCTTCAAGATCAGCAAAAATTTTACGAAGAGCTTTATACAAAACAGGTAAGAACCTACTTATTCCCATTATTAATTTATGGTGTGAAGTGTTTCATCGTATGAAGTTGGTTACAAGTAGTATTATATAGTTTTTTGCACCATTAGCTGTAGAAAAATGTTGGCTTAAAGTTCAGTTTAAATAGTTACGGACTACAGATTTGTACCAAACGTAACACTGTCCTATTAAATAACTTATCATTTTGGGTTAATGGTGTAGTTGTATTATGTTATACAATCTAACGCTGTCCTATTCTGTAGTCCTGTGTTAGTGGCAAAAATCTTTAACATCTCATTTTGACCCTTCATAGAACAAAACCTCAATTAGTTAAAAAGTGTTCAAGCATTTTTTTTATTATAATATTCCCTCTTAACTTTGAAAATATACTACCAATATTACAATGATTCAAAAAGGAAGAATTTAAATGCTCATATTTTTCCTCAAGATGCTCACTTATACTACATTATCGTTAACACATTAAGAATATAAAAGATTGGCAAGTGTTTCGCTAAATTAATTTGCTTTAGCGAGCCATAAAACAAACTTAAAGAAACAAAGAAAATTACAATTTTTGTAATAAAATGAGCAATAAACAATAAGTCAAAACTCGCAATACTCCAATTAACCGAAAAATTATAAAATTCATATTTGTCTTTTGTTGATGTGTGATTCGGTTAACAATATTTTTGGTTTTTTAAATTTTTAAAATCGATTTTTTTTAAGTAGGTCTTTTTTAAATTTACAGTTGTGGAAAATGGAAGCAAATCAAAAATGTAATAAATGTTTTTAGTAAAAGTTTATTTACAAACAAAAAATATTTTTACAATATTAACGTTTTTTTTTTTTTTTAAATTACATCTTCATTTTCATTTAATATTCTTTCTTCGTCGTAGTCAATTTCTTCCGGTTCAACAGAAGGTATATTTGTGCAAGTGTCGCCTTTGCAAGCACCACAAGCTCCTATTCAAAACAGGCCAACTGTTTCTACCAGAGCAAGCGTTTCCGAAACCCTTTTTACAATTGCAGAAAATTATTTTTAAAATTTCACTTGGTGATGGTGGTTTTGTCATGTTTACAGTTAATTTTTTTCGTTTCATTTTTCGTTTCCCATTGTTCTGATCTCATCAGCATCATCCAAATCCTGGACTACTTTGATGTTTTCCTGGACTATTTTTTGCAACAATAAATTAATGACCATCTCTTTGTTATTAATATTGGGCAACAGTTTTTCTGATCACATTGCTGGACTCATACTTAATGAGAATTGAACATCCACACTATGATTTGGTATAGTTGTAATGCCCTGTAGTATGGAAATATGGCAGCATCTGGGAAATTATTCGTGATTGAATCCTCATGTCACCCATTTTTTCACTTTTCACAAAGGGTTTTGCCAACAAAACCATTTTCACGTAGGCACTTCAAAATTTGGCTGTTTTTCCTCTCATTCAAGTTTCCTCCATTTTATTATAAAAATTGTTTTTCAATTTTGATCAATTTTTCAAGCTGTGTATTTCAATGTAAGTAAAACTGCCTTCTCAGTGAAAACTTCCCCTATCTTTTCTTTTTCGGTATCCGCTATTTCCATGTCTAACAAAATTATTTTAGCTAATGACAATACTAACAGCTCTGGCATATCTGTAACCTATAATCGTTTTCTTTACTGAACAGGCTGTCTGCTGCATATTTCAAAACTGTAAAAATTGTGTTGCTATCTAAAGGTGGATTATAAACAAATGGAAGACATACTATTTCACTTCAAAAAGGCAATTATTTTGTAAGCTTGGACATAAATCCATTCTATCTAGACATAACTTTGGATCTTGGTGACAAGGTCTTACTAATATACCATAAAATATCTGCGTTTGATAAATGAAACTTATCGATGCCTAATTTTTTAACTAACATATTATATCCACCGGAATTAGCTTCTTCGTAATAATAAAACGGTACTTTATGTAAAAGACATTCAATTCATTGGTGGTGGATACTTAATTCTTCTTATTGGTGATGGGTTTTCAACACAATTGTTTGGAGTAGCAATCTGAATTCATTTCATACTATGTATTGTATTCTTACAATCAATTGTGTTCTGCATTATCGAAAATAAACTGACTGAAGTGTCCTTGTTTGCAATTTCTTTTTTTGTTGTTTCAGTCAAGCTTTCTTTTTTATAAGTAATTTTTCGATATCTTTGACGGTTAACAGTAACTGAACAAAAATTTCAGATAAGATTTTTTGTGATGTAAATTTTTATAATTACTGCACTAATTGTCACTTTTATTATAAAAACTGTAATATTTTTTGTTTTTTAAATTGGCATTACTGCTGATTAAGCTAATTATTTTAGCGAAACAATTGCCAATCGTTTATATTCATAATGTTTTAACGATAAGTTATTTAAGGGTCTTGAAGGAATCAATGTTTTATACTGTCTTATTATTTTTTTTCTGAAGATCCTGGGGAAGACGATGATAACAGGAAGCACACTCGATTAATGTCAACGAAATCTGCATCTGCTTACTCAGTATTTTGTTCGAAAAAAGTAGATAAAGCGAAAGTGGCTCGCAATCCATTAGGTGGTAACATTACTCAAACGCAAGACAAATTGACGAATATAGTTCAAACTGAAAACGCCGAGTTGAATTAAATAGGATTTCTATAACTGCTTCGAATTTGGCAGAAAAGTTGAGTACTGTCCAAACTGAAGACGCCGAATTTGATTTAAATCAGATTTCTGTAACTGATTCGAGGCCAGGTAACATATTTCTCGCATCTTTCTTCAAAAGTTCTAAGTTATTACTTTTAAAAATCAAGTTTTTGAATTTTTGTAATTTGTAGGTGGTTCTGAAGATGCTATGAATGATGATAGTAACAGAAATCATATCGGCAATCCATTGGATGATGACGTGACTTTAGGTAAGTTAAAAAAAGTCAAACCATGTTCAAACTTAATGTCGGTTAGGATTAATTCCAAATTGCCTAGCCGTTAGGTAGTTTACTGCTTGGATAGTTCACTTCTAATACTATATTATTACTAGTCGCTAACCATTTTATATTGCAAAATTTTAGCGCGACTAGTTGGACAATTAATTAGTATTATAGACATTAATCTTTGGCGTTTGTAGATTCTTTTGAGGACTACGGATGTGATGACCCTGCCTTGGAATATTCAAAGTCGCTCACATCTGAATCGTCTGGACTGGACTCGACTGTTTCCGACGTTATAAATGCCAGCACGATAAACAAGAATAAGACATACAAAAAAACCTATTGTATTTACTGTGAATCTTTTATAGTGTCAAGACATTTTTCAAGGCACTTAATACAGCGTCATAAGGAAAAAGACGTAGTACAAGTACTAGGAAATAACACAGGTGAGTTAATTAGCAACTGTTTCTTATAAGATATCATTATTAAGCAGCTATAAACTGCATACAAAAATTGAAATCCATGTTTGAATTTATGATTCTTGTTCACAGTCTCAAAAGAAAGGGCGAATGATCAGTATCATTCGTAACAAAACAATTTAGCATTAAAGAAAGAGCTGGAAAAATTATTCCCAAAAGTTAACAAAGGAGTTTGCAAATACTGAAGACCACCAAGCAGCGTATACCGCTTGTCCACATTGCAAAATTTTTAAAACAACGTACGTAGTGCGCCACAGCAAAACTGTTTGGAAGTTCGTGGAACAGTATGCAATCCAAGAGTTGAGTCATTTATTTTATCACTTGACTCCACTTACCAAGCGTATCTAAAAAGCAAACCTCTACGTTCCCAACTTATTCAAAAAATGAGGTAAATATAATGAGATAAATCGGTTTTAAAAAATGTTAAAATTTACACCTAATATTGATAGAAATTACGAATTTTGTATTAATTACTAAATACCTTGTTAGGATGGACGATATCGGTAAAGCGGCTATGTCTGATCCTATTATCCTGGTATACGGTATGCGTCTATTACAAACTGCACAAAATACTAGGAAACGTATGCCATATGCGCGGAATAAAATGAGGGAATGTTCTCGTTTATTGGTAAAAATGAAAGAAACTTTACCCCAGAAACAAGACTCCATTCCTGCAATTATTGGTATGTATCTTCTATCCGTTGTTGCCGTACAACATTTTTAATCATTTACTATGTCGGGTTGACAGTTTCGTATCAGAGCTGTTAAATTAGGAAATCTTGGCTAGATAAACATATTAAATAAATTGCATTACAGATATTTTAAAACCAGAAAAACGGTCATTTGGCGCTGCCTCATATGCACTCCATCAAGGGAAAACCTTAAAAGATCTCATAGACATTGCGGTGTACCTTTTTTCTAAAAAAGATGCAATTATTCACGAAGATTCTCTTAAAAATGCTCAACAAATTTTGCATGATTTAAAAGTATTACGCCAGATTATTGACACGAATTGGGTACGAGAACTAGGTAGTCTTGCCTTGAAAGACTTAACTATAAAAAAATCCCGTAACGTATCGGAAAAGTTACTGCCTCTTACAGAGGATATTATGAAATTACGGACACATTGTTTGAAAAAAGGAAACTGCAATTTCTGTTCTAAACACACAGACAAGCATCATGGAATACACAATTCTTACAGAAGTTACATTTTTATTGATAATGGTGCATAACAGAAAACGTGTGGGTGACATACAGTTTATAGAATTTGCGGATATGGTTCAACAATCTATTGGAGAACAAGATAATGAACTAATGCGTTCTTTAAGTAAAACAGAAGTACTTTTAACAAAGTATTATAAAAAGTACATATAATTGGGAAAGGTTCTAAGGAACTTTTAGGAACTTTAGTGTCCAAGGTTTTGTTGAAATCCTTATAAAAGAGCGAATCAAGTACATAGATTCACAAAACAAGTATTTTTTTGTCATGCCACATGGATCAGAATATTGGATAAATGGAAGTTATGTGCAAATAAAGTATTCCCGGAGTTGTGGAGCAAAGGAACCGGCTCTAATAAGCAGCTGTAGATTGAGAAAGCACATAGCTACAATGATGCAGCTTATGGACCTAAGAAACAGCGAAATTGCCCAGCTGGCGTCCTTTATGGGTCACACCGAGAAAACCCACAAGCAGTTCTATCGGCTACCAAAAGATGTGATGATGGTCGCAAAAGTGTCTAGAAGTTTACTGAAATTAGAAAAGGGTGAAATTTTAGACTGTAAACGCAAAAACTTGGAAGAAATAAATGTTGATGAGACTGCAATTTCGGATTCCTCGGAAGAGGAGGAAGATGAAGGAAATGAGAATCAAGATCAGAATAGCAAGTACCGCATTACTGTTAGCTCAAAAGGTATGTTTGATTTACGTATACAGAAATACCGTTTCTACTCGCTCCATATATCTAATCGTTTGTTATAATTTTGTTATGTAGAGATCCATAAAATCCAAGGCAAGGATACTGGTTCACTTTCTAGTAAAGGAATTTATTCTGAAGAAACTGCGACTGATCTGGATGGAAATACGATGCAACATGAATTCAGTAAAATAGTAGCACCAGGTACTTCAAAAGTACAAAATAAAATATTTACAAAGAAGAGATGGACAGATGTAGAAATTTTAATGATAAAGAAATATTTTTGTCCTTTTTTACCGCCGGATTCATCATATCCAAATACGAATGAAATGAAACAGTTTTTAGAAAAGTTTTGTAAAAACAGAACTTTTGCTCAATTAAAAAGCAAAGTTCAATATTTAAAAAAAAATAAGCCGATGACTTAAAATTATTTAGTGATAAGAATTTTATGTAATAGTAATTTCCTGGTCGCACAGTTGAATTTACTGATCGGAAATATTGATAAATTACCACAAAGTTGTGATTAAAAGATTTCTTTATTTTACGAACGTTTCGGGAAAATTGCTATTATATAAAATTCTTAAATGTTGTTAAATTACCACAGAAGTTGTGATTAAAATATTTTTTTTAATACGTTTCGAATATTGATTGAATTATATATATTATTATATTTGCAATTAATATTCCCGAAACACGTAAAAAAAATCTTTAATCGTAACTTTGATTTATCAACATTACAAATAAATTGAACTGTGCGACCATGAAATTACTATTATTTAAATGAAACCTTAACCCTAATAGATAAAAATGTTGTATTATTGAATGTATTTGAGTGTGTTTATGTTTGAACATAATAAACAGTTTAGCATTTTTGATACTTTTTATGAACTAATAGTAATAGTAGGAACGGCAATAAATTAATTATTCAGTATTATCAATCTTGTCTGTCTCCCTTATTACGACCTAAAATAAGACTGCTTCTAGTAAAATCGACTGCCGTTTTCGTGGCTTCATTACAAATTTTTTGGTGAAAATGCATAAATTATTGATTTAATTATAAGTGCTAGATATTCAAAATCTCACTCGAGTGACTATAAAACCAATTGGTAAACTGCTGAAAAAGCATAATTTATTTATTAACAATGTTTAATTTTTTTCAACCTGCAAAATTATCAAAAAAAGTGCACATTTGAATAAATTCTTTATAATAACGGGAAAAAGTTATCGAACATTTTACAAAAGCATAAAATCTGTTTTAAGATTTCTGCAAACGCATGTGTTAAATAATCCCGTTACCTGCCTACCTGTGCAAGAATTGTTTGTGACGTCAGTGCACCACAGACCCCCACGAAATTGGTATATATAAGGTGCCGGATCGCATATACACGTTTTTCTGTATACTGGTGCTTAAATGTAACTTTATCTATACAAAATTCCGGGTGCCACTTCGACGATTAGTTTTACGGTGCCAGAAGAACCGATTATCAATATATATATATATATATATATATAATATATTATATATTGTTTTATATAATTATATTTATTTATATTTGCTTAAACTAATATTTAACACAATCGGATATTAACGTCTATAATTTTAAATGATATTATTATAATTATTTAAATTGCCTAAACTAATTTAAAACAGTCGCATGTAAAGACTCATCAAAGGGGATAGGGATCAAAATTTAGAAGAAACTTTATTTTTAAATGACGAAGTAAATGATTATTAATTTCAATTATATTAAGATTTTGAATATAACAATTATAGTTAATTTGATTAATGCACATTGAGTTATAGCCCAATTATATTTTATTGTATCTAACTTGCTCAAAGAACTTGAATTATAAATTTTAATTTGCATTAATATTGTGTAACCTGTACATAACAAAAATTCTTCAAAATACTTGGGCATGCGCTGTGAATACGCAAACATGTGACTTCTGATTACAAGAAAAATGGAATTCGCCATACATGTAAGTATAAATACGTTTGAATTTATTCAATATAATATTAACCATTTAAATTTTTAGATCAAATAATGTTCCCTTTGGACATGCATACACGTTGTCGCACATTATGTTTGTTACAAAGGATGGAAATTATGAACACAACAATGAAATATCAATGTCAACAATAAAGTACAAAATCATAACACTCACATAAAATGTCCTCCTTTTCTGGTTACTGCTGATGAAGTTGATAATAGAAAACAGCTCCTTCGAACTCCGACTCTGCTTCTCGAACATCCAAATTTTCTTCAATATAAACAGCTTATACGCTTACGTAAGTTTCACTAATGTTATTATATTTCTGATGAATCTTTATTTTTAGGATCATCACACACTTCTTATATTTATTTCAAAATAAATTTTGAAAAGCATGGATAGTTTGAAGGTAGGCCAAGTTAATTAAACACGCTTCCAGTAAATAAGGTGTATAATGATGATAACACGAAGAGAACACAATTAAATACCCATAACAACGTAAACAAGACAAACTTAAAAAAAACAATGTCGAAACTGCGGAAATATTTTCACTTACTATCGATAACATCCGATTTTGATTTTCAAAAAGGTAAACTAACCTTAATTTAATTATTTCCCGACAAATGACTATCACTTGTTTCTTTTAACACTTCCGATACTAAAATCGCACTTTGTTTTTAACGAAGTGACGTTATCTTTTAAAATAATTTCACAAAAAATTTGGCACATCTTCTTTAGCAAGCTGTTGAAACAGAGAAAATGAGAGATTGTAATCCTTCAGCACTTCTATTTATATGATAATGGAAGACCAAAATCTTCGATTGTTCTCAATAGTTACCAACAATATTTCCTAAATTCTGATTGGCTAAAGCAATTTTACATTACGATATAATTTCAAAACCCCATAACTTTTGCCCTTAAACCTATCTTAAAACTAATAAATTTTATAATCTACATAAATTTTCTATAATTTAAAACCAAACACGAACTAATTCCTCAATTAATAACCAAGTTAATTTTACACTGAATTATTGATTTTACCTAATTTTATGTACTTTACAGGCCTGGAAATGATTTCCACAAGAATATGGGATGCTACTACACATAAATATTCATCTTTTACATGCCTACGGCCAATTTGAAAGGAAAATTATTTTAATTTTTTCAACACTCTTAGAAACTAAATTTGACAAAATGGTCACAAATATAGTGAATTGTAACTTGAAATTGAGGCTATTTTACTACTTTTGCTTCTACTAATTTATTTTACACAAATCTTCTCAATCTAAAATAGTTTTTATATAAATTTTATGTGAGGAAATAACATAACCTCATATTGTTAACACAATTTTCAATGTAAAATTTCACACTTTTAACCACTTTAAATGTTTGTGAAAGTGTTTAAACTTAATGTTTATGTCTCAATTTAATTTATTTTAACACTCTTATAGGTTTATAAGTTTTTCTACGACTAGTGTCGAATTGTTGCAAATCACTAGTTTAAGGTCTGTAAATGTTGATTAAACACAATAATTCCAGAGCTGCTGCTTAATTTATGTTTTATAGTTAATCACCAATGTAACTGTTCTGTTTTTTCGTAATTTTAGCACTTATATACGTTTATCGCACTAACACGAATGTTTTCATGATTCTTGGCTGCGTACATTTAAATTGTGTCATTGATACCAGCCTATATCTAGTTTTTAACATTATTTTGTCATCTACAGCGTATCTCATGTCGTAGGGAACATTATGTTAAATAAACTTATTAACTAAATATGAACTTGAATTAAATCATCGAAACTAAATATCCTATACTTCAATGTAATGTGCTGTCGATTATACTTATTAACATTATATTATTATGAAGTATCTAAATTTACATACATCTCAATGTTCATTAACCATTCTTATCTAGAATTACATATAAAGAGATGTACCATTTGCACGAACTAAAGAAATTATTCACTATGTGACTTGCATAGCTACTCGAATGTAATTTAAATCATCTCAATATATATATATATATATATATATATATATATATATATATATATATACAATGGATTTGGGGGTTGTTGGAATCCTGCAGGAATTATTCCAAATTAGACTACAGAGTTGCGTTCAGGTAATAAAAATTATAACTAATAATTTACATTTCATATGTCTTGATATTTCGCGGTATACTTTTCCATAATTCTGGTTATTTTGAATATATATAGATGTGTAATGTTTATAACCTGAGTTTTTTTTAAAGTGTACATATTTTGTAATCCTCATACGTTCAAAAGTTTACATGACCATTGAATTTTAACGTAACTTTTAGAGGTTTACTGCAACATTTTTCTTGAATTTGAGCATATTTGATAGCGGATTGTTTGATTTACTGACGACTGATTGTAAATGAAGTAAAGTGATTTCTATTTTCTAAAGTAAGAATTCATTGAAAATAAGCGTTACACAAGTTTTTTTGTTAAGTAACCAGTCATTTCAAAAGAAGTTTTAAATTATAAAGTAACTTAAAATTATGTAGTAAGTTGGTCGTTGACCAAACAGCTGTTTGATTTGCATACCATGATTTTGAGAATAGTCGACAATATTTTTTTGGAATTACTTTTTATAGGTATCGACCAACCAATTGCAGATATTGGCCTGATTTGCCAAAGGTAAGCAGTTTGAAAATGAACTGTAGTTTTCTCGAATTTAGGTATTACATCCCGATATCGATGTTTACTAAGTTTTAGGGTTTTGTAAATTTTCCATCACGCTTAATTTTGTTGTAGTGAAGTATTTTTGGTGTCTTAAATTGAAGAATTAATTATCGTATTTTCATCTAGGTTTGGTTATTTGAGATAATAATTTTTAGGTTTATCGAGATTTTAGGGAGTTTTGAGTTTTATTTTCGCAATGTTGCGGCTTTTACATAAAGCTTAGTATTTTATTGTAATTTAGGTGAACTTCGACTAGATATTTTTGAAATAGAATTTTAGTGGTAAAGTAGTTTATTTTTGAGTGAACGTTTTGGTTTCCTATTAGACCAAAGATCTGTTCATGACGTTTTCCAGCTATAAATGTATTTAACAAGTGGCGCCTTTTTGACGACTTTTACCCGATTTTGACAATTTTGGAGTTTTGACGAGTGCCCTTTTTACAACATTAAGTAAGAACCCCGCTCACACCACTGAGCTATGCCGTCGCACAAATTGCCTTTACGAGCTGGACGCTCTGGTGGGTATTTAGCCTGTAACAAAGTTGAGTTCTTTTAGACTTTATTCACGTGGGCTTGATTTACATGACAACCTTGATTAGTATTTCTTTGATTACTATATTAGAATATTCTGTTTGGCAATTCTGTTCGCAGCGCAAATTACCTCTCCCAAACATTTTTAGTTTTGTATTTACGGCCCAAAGAATCCGCGTTACCTTTCCTAAATGGAATATTTGAATTCTCCCACATAACCACTTAACATTAAGGTGGTTATATACATATAATTTACAAATACTTTATTAGTAAGCGTTAGATGAAACAATTCGTAATTAAGCATAACTGTGGGAATCCACGCTTGTTTATAAAAGTTATACGAGGAAAAAGCCCTTATTATTGAGAATGAAGAAAGTAGGCAGGTCATGGAAAATAAAAATTGTAGCCTCAGTAAGAGCAACTCTTTACTTAACATTTGCCGCTTTATCTGCTAATGTATCATAATAGCATTTGAATAACTTTAAGTTTCTCAAGTGTAGTGAAAAAATGGAAATAATCCGAGCATTTTCGCATACTGACTTATTATGACTTTAAGACTGCGAATAAAGTTTCAAATCGACATTTGGTGATTAGGCCCATTTGTTCGCAATAATTTACACATCGTACAAGGAATTCGAACGTGGAAGAATTACAGTTGATCACGAGAAAGGCGCAGGCTCTCCCATTACCTCTGTGATAGAGGAAAACATTGCTGCTGCGAAGAAGATTATGGAAGCAGATAACAGAACTAGTTACGCCGTAATAGAAGGTCAACTAGGGATCGAATCCTCATCTGTGAAAACAATAATACACGATCAGCTTCATCTGAAGAAAGTCGTAAGTCTTTTGTACCCCATCATCTTACAGGTTTTCAAAAAGCAGAAAGAGTACGAATTTATCACGAAACCCTAACATTGCTTAAGATTGGTGGTGGACACTAAATTTTGTCGAAAATTGTAACAGGCGATGAAACTTACATGCCATTTTTTGGCACTCTACAAAAGATCTGCATATGGACCCATGAAGACGAGGCCACACCAACAATAATCAGAAAACAGCGAGCGAAGGAAGTAATGTACGCTGTGTTGTTTAGACGTACCGGTCTAGTGAGCGTTATTAAGCTAGAGGAGCCGAAGACTGTGACAGCTAAATGGTATGTCGAACACTGTTTGCCGGAAGTGTTTAATAAGTGCACACTGCAGAGTTAACTTGGCTATAAACAATATTTATGTAGTCGAACACCCTTCCTACTCACCGGATATGGCAACGTGCGACTTTTGGCTGTTTTTTGGCTAAAAAAGAAATTACAGGGAAAAAGATTTTTTTCAGAGGAAGAGATCGATGCTGCTGTTCGGTGTTATTGTAATAGTATTCCAAAAGCTGCTTGACTTGGAGCATTTAAGCAGTGGAAGGAAAAAGTAGTAACTACCTTGAACATATCTAAAATAAAATTTTAAAAAAGTTACACTGGTTCTTCTATTATCAATAATAATGGCTTATCGCTCGTATTAAGTAAATAATGTGAACTAAGATATCGTTCTGTTAATCATAAATTATCCACAACAAATTTATTTATTTTAGTAGCTGAGTGTGGCAAGACCAACTTTATTATAGTGTTTTGGATATAATATAACGCAATGGAAGACAAGACCAAAACAAATTTAAACTGACGAAGTTAATATTACGCCCTTTGTAATGGTATTTAATAGAAGCAACGGTCATAAATACGAAGAATGTTTAATTACACCTTAACTTATCAAATTAATATTCTGAGAATTGAATCATAAACAAATCAGAATGATTGGCAAATTTCAAACTTGAAATATTAATTACTAACAAAAACTATCAGGAAGATATTATAAATAAGAAAAAACACTGTACCTAGTAGATTCCTAAAATGGAATCAACAAGTGATTACGTACTACTTCGTTAATAATGAATATGTTTTGTGATGAAAATTACCAATATAATTAATTCTTACGTACAAAAAGAATAAACAGTTTTTTTTAATGTTGTTTTCACTGAATGGTACCGTTACTCAAGCGTGAGAACAAAAAAAGAAAGAAATTAACATACAGTTCACACGTAATATAAAAATAGGTTACTAATGATGATAAAATCTGGTTAAAACCATGAAAAGTACACTGTATGAATTAAGATATTAAAAATTATAAAAATAAATTAGGAAATTTTTAATAATCAAATCATTGCGGTGCTTGTTAGATATTTTTTTTCGTGATCTCATCCCATAGATATAAGACCGTCCAAACCTGCAAGTGCAGTATTTTTTGTTTGTGTGTAAGTATTGTTAGTTCTTACTTTTTTTTGCTTATTAGACTTATTCCGTGAGCTGCTCAGGATATGCTGCTCTTTAGCCCTTTGCTTTATATTAGTTTTATTATTAGCTTGCCACAAGGGCGTAGCCAGGATTTATAACAGGGGGGGGGGGGCAAACCATGGTCCATGGTCGTTCAAAATGTAAAATTTTAGGATAAAAAGAAAAGGCAAATGAAAACAAAACTTTGAGATTTTAATTATACTTAAATTAAACTAATAACATTTTTCTTGGGTTTTAACTAAATTTATCCAAAACTTTCTTCACTATGCAGTCCTGATTTTCCTTCAAAAATTTTTGACTCACACTCATCAAACACAACCCAGTGAGTCTGCCATCACCCATTGTACTCCTGAGCCAGGTTTTTACCCTTCGCAGGGTACTGAACGATCTTTCCACGGTAGCAGTAGTGGATGGAAAGCACTTAATATTAGCAGTGCGTGCCTTGTTGCAGGGAAAAAAACATTAGCTTCCTCCAAAAGTGCAGTTACGTCAA
Source organism: Vesta saturnalis (assembly GCA_036346205.1). NCBI lineage: Eukaryota > Metazoa > Arthropoda > Insecta > Coleoptera > Lampyridae > Vesta > Vesta saturnalis. The sequence goes on along the minus strand of JARFJB010001021.1, from coordinate 35,516 downwards.
TGTCCTTTAATTTGTCTTCTGCTAAATTCTTTTTCTTCCACATATTGTACCACAAATCTAATTCTGCAGAGACATCACCCAACTTATAAAATTCCATGAAAGATTCTGCATTATTTTGAAATCTTTTGAAGCCATTTTGAGCATGCTTGAAGGATGAAGATAAGTTAAAGCAAAAGCAGGTGTATTTTCGTTGGAGAATCTAGCATCCAAAGATGAAGTTAAAGAATCAAGTAGGGATGATTTTGACCGCTTCCAGTATTCAACTCAGACTCAGATGGTGGATTACTTCTGTGTACCTTTTGAGTGACTTGGTACTGACAACTCAACCCTACTTTCTCTGCGATATCAAGTGATTTTTAAATAATTCATAGAAACATTTTCGACATCTTGTCGATCTTTGATTACATCTAGAATATCATCAATATGTTTCTTCACCATAACCAAATCCATACTTTTACTTGTAAAACGTTTACAACGGTTCAAAATTGCAGAGTATCTTGCAATTATGTTTAAACCTAAGATGAATATTGGTTTAGTAACTGCACAGTGCAATTGGGTTTTTGTTGCAAGTTTCCTTCGACAGATAGATGTTCTAGTGCTTTAACAATGTCAGTGAAGCTTTCTGAAAATTTTTATGCTCTTATATTTTTCCGACCATCTGGTCTCACAGAGCCTTGAAAGATTTGGAACCGATTTCCTACGGGCTGGCGATTCACGAAAGAAGGTTATTGTGTCTTTAACCGTTGCAATTGTGTTTCTTATTTCTGGTAGCTTGCTAGTATCATTGACCACAAGATTTAGTCTGTGGCTGGAGCAATGGAAAAATAAAGATTTAGCGTACTTTTTTTTAAGAATGGCCTTTACACCACCTTCTTTGCCGGCCATCGTGGAACACCCGTCAAATCCGAATCCCACACAATTATCGGCGGAAAAATTATTATCTTCTAAAAAACTTTGAATTGCGCTAGCGATTGTAGAAGAATCTTGACATTTTAACTCAATGTAACTTACAAATTCCTCCCTGATTATTTTTTGGCTTTCATCATAGAACCTTAATCCAATCGAAAGCAGCTCTTTTCCAGCGATATCTGCTGTTTCATCAGCCATTACAGCATAAGCTTTTGCCCGTTTACAGTCTTAGATTATTTTTTCTTTGATAACTTCACCGCATAATTGTATGATCTCATTTTGAATTGTTGGTGAGGTATAGACTGCGTTTTTTTGACATTTATCCAAGTGGCTCTTTAGCTTCTCATCACCAGAATCAATCCTCAAATTTAAAAGGTCAAAGAAAACTCCATCATTTCCTTGTTTTCCTCTAAGCGGCAAATAATGAATTCCACAAAATATTATGCATGAAATAATTGCTGACAATATTTGTTTATTTTCTTCAATCGTCTTATGGTGCCCTATTTGCAACTGGACATCAACAGGAGCATTTTCAAGAAATGCTTTTGCAGCAGCTGTTGAACATTTGTGGTAATGGCTGCCAACGTGCTTTCTACAATCTTCATGTATATCCTTAAACTTCGAGGTCCATAAATGACCCCAAAACTCCTTTAACTGTAGCAATTCTTGGCGGAAATAAAACACAATACAAACATAGAGCACCTTTCAAACGACTTGAGTACACCAGCCATGGAGTACATTGATCTAACCAGCGATGGTTAAATTTTCTTTTCAAGTGAATGGGATCAGAAGCAAAATCGTAATTGGATGATGGAACCCAAGGGTTTGTCAACAATTCCTTCTTTTTTTCAGAAGGCAAGTTATTGGCACAACTAACATAACGGCCAATGTCATTTTCATGGTAGCCATCGCGTTCTTCAGTTTGTTTAGAGGTCCCAGTTCCAGAGATAGCTTCATGTAGATTTGAAAAACTACTTGAGCCTCCTTCAAAAATAGATTCCGATTTTGATGTTCCGACCATTTTATTTTATTATTCATCACAATCATTGCTTCCACTTCCACTACTGTCATCATGAACTTTTTTCCGTTTTAAAGATTTTGACCTAAAAATAATAACCTAATATCATTCTTGTTCTTAGTCCCTAGTATAAAAATTAGTATAAAACAAAACTACCATGTTCAATGATAGCTTATAATGTGGATATACCAATCCGATGTTAATATTTTTCTCTAGATTAAAAACACAAAATGAAATTAATAGCACGTATAAAGTGCTGTTTGATCTTTTATGTGAAAATTTCAAGTTTTATATTTAGTCCCATTTGAGATATCAGCTGTCAAAATCGGTGCATTATTGTAATTTTGTTATAATTAGAAGGCAAAAAGTCGGCATCATAATAATGAAAAATATATAAAATTATATTAATAATGCACAGAATCTTTGCCAAAGCTAATAAAAATTGTTTCACAAAGATACAAGCAAAGAGTAAAAGCAATTGGCAATTTTGTAAAGGGCTGCAATTGAATTTTTTCCAAACGTTGCGATACAAATAATTTTGAACAAAAATTAACATCGGATATAACATATCTACATTATAAGCTATCATTACATGATAGTTTTGTTTTATTTGGTGCTGGTCGAGCAACCAAATTTTCAAATTTTGGACCATTTCTAATGGAATGACTCTAAAGTTTTAATTAAAATTTAATTTTCTACTGAAATTATTTAACTTACCTTTTGTAACCAATTTCTTATATCCATATTGTCTTTTCTGTGATTTCTGTCTTTTATTCTGTGGTAAAACTATTGTTACGGATTTTCCTCTTGTTTCTCAGGCAATAATTTAACACTGATAACTATTCACACCAACTTTATTTAAAACCAATAAAGTTAACAAAACAACACAAATATTCACTTTCTCAACACTTTTAACTATTCCGCTTTTAAATCCCTCGCTTTCTATTCGCCGTATGCAACTTCGATCCTGCACTATGTACTGTACTGTCTGTCTTCGCGCCGGATAGGCAATTTTATATACCCTTTTGAGCCTAGAAATTGCCAGAACATTCATCGCCGGTTCCCGTATATTCCTCACTTGTATCTCGATTTTCCTCGAGGAAAACCAGTGGCGTTTCGTTACACTATTAAATAGGACACTGTCGCTAGACAAGAGCACTTACACACCAACTCAATAGTTGTTGCAAAAAATATTGTCCTATGTTAGGATTTGGAGCAAGTTGTGTTTTAACCACTCGATAGTTTGCACGAACTGCACTCGGGCATGACATTTTTCCGTACACTGACGATCCCGAATCTCGTTCAGGCAACTTTTGTTTTAACTTGTTTTAACTTGTTGGTGCAGGTCTTACGTACGTTATAAGAGTATTTATTTCAGATTCTGATGTTGGATTGTGTATTGAATGTTTCAAAATATTTCACACTAAAACTACTTATTGAGTAAATTTATTTTAATTAATTAATAGGATTAAAAAATGTAGTTAAATGAAAACAAAAAAAAAAGTGACAATTTTTTTACCATTTTTCTCAAAAATTGTCCGACTGTTGAGTGGTATGAATAGAACACTAAAAATTGACGTATCCTCAGAGTAAATCGAACACTCGTTTTTTATCCAATTCTGGTGTGGGACAATTCTGGTGTGCACCAATGCATCAAATGCATAGATCGAAAACGCTATTAATATATATTTAGCACTATGTCAGTTTTTCAAACAGCTTTGTTCTTTGCTGATGAAATATATTTTAGTGACAAAGGACACGTGAATAATTTTATTTATTAGAGCTTACTAATTAATTTTAAAATGTTCATAAAAGCAACCAAACGACCACAACAACAAACAAAATATATAAAACAGATAACAAAAAATTTGCAGAACAGAAAAACATGTATATTTTAGCTTTAATTTTTTGTTTATTAAAATTTAAAAATTATTTAATTTATTTTTGCTCTTCCAGGGAGGTGCAGTGTCTAACCGCCACACGGCACAATACGGGAGAAATGAGTGAGCTCGGCTAAAACTTAATCAAACGGTCCGAAGACCGCAGAGCACTCGGATTGCATGGGTGTTTTGGAATTATCGATAAAGTAGGTTAAATTAGAATTTGATTAGTGGGAAAAGAACCGCAATAGGCGCCACAAGCTTTAAAGAAAGAAGGAAAAGAAAATAGGTTCTTATTCCTTGGAAGAGGGAGCCTGTAAAGCTTGAAACAGGGAGTAATAATAGGAATAGTAATTAAGTGACAATTCCCTAAAGAAATGTAAACTTATTTCTTTCCTTAAATTCCTAACTAAGGAGGCAATAAGACAAAAGTTATTGTATAGTTATATAAATATATGAATGATAAATAAAATAAGTTTTATAATATATATATATATATATATATATATATATATATATATTTGTTAAAACCAAAATATAAGTAAAATGAGCTTGACGACGAAATCGAGCTTGTATTCCACAGTCATGTATAATTTATCATTATAATACCAAAGCAATAATACCCCTTCCGACCGACGCAAGATCTTACGTACCTTAGTCTGAAAAGGCCAATTTAATAAATCTATTAAATCAGTTATTTACAAGAAAGAAAAATTAATTAAGTAATTTAACTTGCCTTTCGTTTAACAAACTGAATACAAACCCCTTCTTGATTCAAATACCTAAATACAATTGGAAAAGCTTGTTCAGCCCACTTAATGTATCTCGAATAAAAAGAATATTAGTAATTAAGCAACTTAAATTAGAAAAAGAAATTGGTCCGAACAACCTTATCCATAAAACAATCGTGTATATTGTACACGTGAGTTACCGCATAGCATTCAAACTAGCGCGAACTTTCGCGCTAACATTGAAATGATGTAATATCACGCTACATAAAAAAAGGTGTATCTGATATAAACATAAAGGTTGCAGCACAACTACTGCGCACGATCACATAACCAGGAGTACAAAATTAATTATCCCCAAAATGGAGGTTATACATGAGCTCCTTAGGGACGTAGCACATAAAACTAATGGTTTAATTAACATATAGCAGTTCTACATGAGAGAAATTGTGTTGAAAATTAGCTGAAGCTAGGTATCAAACTATCACCGAACTTATACTACAGGTATTATGCTTAACAAATACTCATTGACAGAATTAATATAAATGTATTTAATTTCGTTGTAGGCAACCGTAACTTGCTGAAGGCAATTTAGGTACGAGTTGAATACTTGGGTAAAAGGTTTGTCAAATACTTGCTAACAGAATTAAGTTAAATGTACTTAATTTCGTTGTAGGCGATCGTAATCTGCTGAAGTCAATTTATATATGCGATGAAGGGAAGAGCTGACCTGTGTTTACGAAGGCGTGTGCGTTATTCAAGGTAGCCAGGATTTGACCAGCTTCAATACAAATGTAACTTCAACGATCCCACAATCCCAAGTACGTCAGCAACAGCTGACTGCAATACACTAGCAGTACAATCCAAAGAATAAGCCAAACATATATAGAACGGACAATCTTGTTACATCAATAAAGACAAAAACCAAACGTAAACATGAACTTGATGTAAATATGGAAACTTAAGTGTACGGTAACGTAATTTTATGTTAACGTAATGGAATGGAACCTTAATTGGACTAAGGTCGGTTAGTGTAAATGTTTGAAACAATTTGTTACCTCTATTTCTTTGAAGAAGTGTTGTGAAATTATTTTGTGTTTGAAACCCAAAATGTGTGAATGGAGTAAAGTATTTTTTTTATATCCGCCTTTAGTAGCGATTATATCACTTCTATACAACAAACCGAAACAATATTTTGAAAATTTTCCAAAAACATGATGCTTACCATCTAAGAAATAGAAACAGGAAAATTTTCTAGATATATTCCAAACATTCCACAGCAATGGCGGTTTTAAAAAGAAAAAAAGCCAACGCCTCAAGAAACAATTTTGCAACTTGAAAAACATTCTTAACAAATAATTGTTACCACACTAGCATTTTACGTATTTAGTCAGAATAAACCGTTATTTATACAGTGTATTTATTTAGAGATAGCAAAATAACAGACTCCTTTTCAGAGTTAAGTATACCAATCACCGGAAGTACGTACATCTCAGAGATGGCGCTATAGGTATTAATTGAAATTAATTTTTATTTAATACATGCTAAATAACTACAGAAAGCATTAATACGTTAAACTAGCGAAACTAAAAACAAGTAAGCTTTTGAAACACAAAGGTGAGTATGAGAGAGCAATAATTTTCGTATAATTTAGAAACGTACACGTCAATAAAAGAAAATAATATGTGAAGTAGAAATTAGCTACAGTATAGGAATAATGTTATATATCATTTAATCCATCATACTCATTATTAAATACCGTAAACACAGAAATTTTAAGTCATTACAGTAAAGAAAATAGGTACTAGTAAACTTAAAGCACATTACTAAATGTTTAAGTCACAGATACCTATTTAAGGTAGCTCTTAGAATCAATAACCTGATAAAATAATACAATCGATCCTATATCAATTTTTGCACATTACGAGCTTATGTGCAGTTGGGTGTATGCTCCAAAAAAATTATTTTTGTTTTATGTTAATTTTATTAGTGTGGGTGATGTGGTGTTTGTGTACATGATGTTAGCCCTTCATCCATAGAGTAGCCTGGTCAGTTGCTGTGGTCGTTGGCGACAAGGATGCAGGCTATAGCGCTACTCTAACTAACTGCCCAGAAGGCAGTGTGGTCAGTAAACAGCGGTATCGATACCTCATGGGAGGTGGGTTGCGAAATGTCACCAGTGAATATTATCTCAAGTAGGGGCAAGGCAGATCATTGCGGAACGCCGGCTCTTGGTGTGAAAGGATTTGAGTGGGTATGTCCTACTTTCACTCTGACTATCGGAAAGGTACGAGAGTATGAGTTTATAAAATGGGGTCATGAATTCTTAGTGAACGGATTTTGTGTAAAAGGCCTGCATGCCACATCCTGTCGAAAGCTTGCTTGATATCCAGAAATATCACCAGATTGCATTGATTATGATTGAATGCCGTAGACGTTTCTGTCAGCAGCCTCAACAGGGAGTCATGACAGGTTCTGTGGGGTCTGAATCCAAATTGGGAATGGGGAAGTAGGTTGTTGCTTTAGATGTGATTCCTAAGCCTACCGGCTAGGATCTGCTCGGAGCACTTGCCTAGACAGCTACGTAAGAATATTGGTCTGTAAGAGGACGGGTTGGTAAGATCGGATTTGGGCTTGGGAATCATGACTATTGAGGCTGATTTCCAGGTCGTTGGGAAGTGTGACAATGCTAGGCATTTGTTGTAAATTGTAGTGAGGAATGTGATGGTTGTAGGTTGTAGTTTTCTAAGTATGCGTCTGTTTAGTTCGTTATGTCCTGGTACAAAGTTTCGTCCTTTTTTGTATTATGAGAGGGTTTATTGGGGAGTGATTGAAGCGAGGAAGGGCTCGTCATCGTTAAAATGCAGTTCTGATAAGATTAAGTTTTGGAAATTGGTCATGTCCTGATCTAATTCGTTTTTAAAGTTGTCGTCAAACGACGGGCCGTATGGAGAGGTGAACGTGTGTTCGAGGTGGGTTTTGAAGAGGTCGGATTTCCCTTGGTTTGTGGCTATGAAGAAGGCTTGCGGAGTGTTTAGGTGGGATATGGGGGTGGCTCTCCTTCTGGTCAGTCTATCAAACTTATTCCAGAAGAGTTTGTCGTTTCGAAAATCGAGTTTGGAGGTGATTTGGCTCCATCCGTTTTGGGTGATTATATTGACTTCTCTACATATTTTTACATTGAGGCGGTTATATTCAGTTTTGAGCGCGGGATTCCGGGATTTCAAAAATTGGCGGTAAACGCGCCTCTTCTCTTTGGTCCAGTTCACAATATGCGGGGGCAGAGGTTTGAGCGACATCTTTAGGTTTTTGAGGGGTCCTGATGACTTGACCGCATCCGTGATAACGGAAATTAGGTCGTGCACGACTCTGTCGATATTCTCTCGGGAGAAGACATCGTTGTTAGGTAAGTGATGTAAGAGATATGCTCTTGGAACACACTCCAATTGGCTTTGGAGAAGTTCTGGATGAGTATATGTGTTGTAGGTGGCGGAGGGTGCAAGTGATGTTTCGCAAGTGGTCCGATATTATTGTAGTTCCTAAGTACCAATCGGGTTCGAATTGGTAAAATAGTGGTTCTGAGCAGAGAATGTGATATACTATTGATGTGCCTAGGTATTCGAAGTATGTAGGTAGGGTGTTGTGGATTCGTAGGATGGGAAGTCTGAGGAGTAAATAAGACAGGGTTTTATCGTTGGCATTGGTGTATTTGTCGGCAAACTGAGTATGGTGGGTGTTGAAATATCCCAGAATAACCGCATTGGGGAGACTAGCAACGTATTCTATTGAAATGACTTCGGATGGAGGGTTTGAATACAAAAAGGATATTACTGGTTGTGGAAAATAAACTGTGGCAACTACGCATTCGTAGTATTGGAGATGCTGGGGTACTTCGAAACGGGTTGAGGGAAATGGATTTTCTCGGATGTTAGTAGGTTTTTAATTAGGGTACGCTTTCTACGCACACCCCTGGCATTAACTGTACCGATCACGTGATCCATTGTACGTATATTTTAGAGTGGAGGGATCGCAGGATTTATGGGATGACGGGGCACCTACACTTACAGATGTGTCCGTAAATGAGGCGGTCGTCCGTCTTGGGAAGAAAGTTTTGGTGTGTATATCATGAGTCCTAATGATCTCTTTCCTACGATCCGGAAAGAGACGGAGAAGGGAGAGGGTAAGAGTGCGGATGTAATATGTTATGGTAAGGAATTGGGTGTCGTTGTTGTCGGATTCTGAGTATGAACGGGTACGGGGTGCAGGGATAAGAGGGGCGGTTTTGGAGAGGGTTGTGGGTGGTTCTCGGCGTTTGGGAAAATCGTATGAATAGGTGGTGTGAGGACCGTTGCAATTTCGGAGTTGAGTTGAGGCAGGACATGATTTTGATTTGTGGGAATCTCCACGTAAGGGACATATTACGGATTTGGATGGGCATTCTTCCGCAACATGCTCTATCTGCGTGCAAGTAGAGCAGTATTTTGGAAAGGGTTGCGGGATGTGGGATGGCTCGCACGGATAGTGTCCACCGAACATGTTGACACCAAGAGCGAGCAGGTATTCGAGGGTAGAAGCGGAGGAAGTAATTAATCGAATCAAGGATGGGGGTTGGTTCGTTGCCTTCGCTATTGTGCGAATGGCTCTGGATACTTTGGGAAGATTAATGAAGTTGTAGATGTCCTGCTCCGTAATGTCGCGGTCGACGTTGCGAATTACGCAGGAGTAGGATGGAGCTTTAAGGGTAGGTTGGGGAGATCGGGGGCCTGAGAGTTGGGCGAGGGTTATAGAAGGGTCGCCGAAATAATGTAGGATTGTTTTAGGAAAGTTGGATGCGACAGGGGCGGAGGTTTCAATTAATGCGGTATGGTTAAAATTGTATTTAAGGTTAGTTAAAGGAAGGTTGAATTGTTTTAGGTTGTTAAATAATATTTTTTGACAATCGATATTAAATACCCGATTAGATTAGATACACAAAACTACAATAACCTAAGAAAAGTAGATTAGATAAACAAAACTACTGTAACCTAAGAGAAAAGAAAAGTACACGAACCGGGAATCGAACCTACCTCAACCGCGTACCAGGCATCCAATGTACCACAAGACCAACAGCGCTTCCCCAGTTTGACGTTGAAACTGTTATGTAAATAATTATTCTATATTTCGACAATAGAATATCTCCATTCTAACACTGAAAACAGTGTTAAAATGAGCTCCTTCTAACATTGTTTTTAATTGCTATAACAACGTTCTTTGTTACAGAGGTAACTTTTTTGTCCGTACACCAATTTGAGAATTTCACATACTATTTTTCGTAGATTGCCTTAGATTTTAAGGATACTATATTTTTAAATCTATTTTCGGCTATTTCTCGTAGTTTTGGAGGAGTTAGTGACTCTAACACTTCTTGGTCAGATATTTTGAACAATGTTATAATAAATTTAAATTCGAAACTTTCAAAGTTGACATTTGTTAAATATCTGAGATGTCCACCTCAAAAAAATAACAAAAAATTCCCCCAGATGAATTCTTGTGAAATTTCAACATTATTTAATGGAAAACTATAAAAATATAGTCGAAATATAGAAAATTTTATAAAACACATGTTGCAAAAGGTCTTTCTTTCACTTTCCGATTCCGACACCCGCCGCTACGCGGTTCGTGTACCAATTATTGACTCATGCTGGAATGAAGGCTTTCTGTAACCTGTGTTTTAATATAATATTATACTATACATTCAAAGCTTATTTACTATTGGTCCGCATTGTTCTAGAAGTAGCTAGGAAGGAAGTGCATGCTTGCTAAACTTCTTATACCGATGGACTACTGCACCGTTTTATAACAACGGGCTTGGTAGCTACGGTGTATCAGACACATTTTCTAACGTAAAATAAAAGATGAATATAAATCGAGTTGTAAATACGAGTATACAGAATGGTAGTTCGATTCATAACAAGCTGGTCGCATTACACGCTAAATGTGGACACCGAGATAACTGTAAAAATTACTTTATTAAATTTCAGTTTTGCAGAATTTTATTTTAGATGCACTTCCTTACATGTATTTATGTTTATGAATGTTTACAACACGTAAAAGATAATCTTAATTACTTTTAAACAACATGGGGTTATAAATGAACTTTACATGAGAAGTAGTCTTAACACTTTGACGGCTTTGGCGGGCCGTACGGACCGCTCAAGACATTGCCGTATAGGAACTGGTGGTCTGCCATATTACTACTTATAACGAATCTTTTACGTTCTTCGTTCATTTAGTGTAAAATACAAGAAAAACGGGTTTTTGATTATTAATGATTTATAAGTTGTGGTAGGGAACTTAATTTGCATTTTGGTGTAACTTAAGTCGCATATTTTCTTAAAGGTTTATACTTCCATATCGTGATTTATTTTTTCGTACATATCTCTTGCGCATCACGACATCACCTGATATAATAAGCGTCTTTTTTAGCATTGCTTGATGTATTTTGTTTCAAGCAGAAGCCATTTTGTGAAAAGTGCCAATGATTTAATGGTAAGATACTTTTAGCTCGTATTATATTAAACTCTGAAACATTTGCTCTTTGCAAGCACTTTTAATTGCACATTTAATTCTATTTTAATTACATTTTAATTACACATTCTACTTTTACCTATTGTCTTTAATTTTAGATCCAAATTTAGATCACACCTTTTATATGAACCCTCAAGAGAATGCAATAAATTCTGTATTATTTAAATTGCAATGAATATAAATTTGTAAGAAGTAATTTCAACTTTGGTATACTTTACAACGTAAAACATTGAAAATACAACATATTGCGCGATATTGGTGCGAAGATTACATCATCTTTGGTTTACATTTCCGCATTCCTTTTGATGCCAGAGGTTCTCAAAAAGTTGCATATAAATTTTTATAACAGGTATTTATACTCTGATTTCTTAGTATAAGGCTATTTTTAAGATTTATTTTATATAATACCAAATCTAAATGCTTAATAAACATAATTTGTATATTTTTTAATGTGACATTTTGGTGAATTTTTTATTGTATCCTCGGTTTAGTTATACCGAGCATAATAAAAAAAATCTCCGAGATAAATTATTTTACTTAGAAGTTACTATATTGATGTTAAGTGAAAATAACCAAGCAGAAATTTGTGGTAATTAAGCAAATCAAAAAGCATGAACCAGCCCTGATTTAATCTACCTTCTGAGTCAACGGAATTATCTTTTATTGAGTGGTTGGTGTCTAGTGATTTTAACGATTTGTATTGAGAACGCTTTAAAACATTTACACCATTTTTTAAATTTTACACATTGTATATACCATAAACATATTATTATACCTATTCTTTATACCAAATTATACCTGCACCATTATTCTACTATATTATTATATACTTACTAAAAATGTTTGCCTTGGCTCTGGGACCGGTTATATACCGGGTGTCTAGAATCTACCCACGTTCTATGGCCACCTTTGTTATTATAAGAGATACAGAGTCTGTTAAATTAGCAAAGTTGGGCAGAATTACATGATAATTCAAATACCGATAAGAAAATTCGACATTGTTGCCAACTTTTTAAGATATCTGAAAATAACTAAAAATCGTCCAAATTGTCAGTCGGCTGTCTTTTTAATATTCAAAATACAAAAAAGTTATAAGAGATACTATTGATATCTATTTTTACCCAAAATGGGAAAATGTGAATAAAGAATTTTTTTAGTAATTATTTTTCGAGTTACATCCCAAACATACAATTTTTTTAAATGGCAACTATAGGTGGCTATGGACTCATTTGATGGTTTATTTTTCTCTGATTTCAAACATGTATAGTTTTACATGTTTAATATTATTAGTTAACTCACAGTTTTCAAAAAAAAAGGTAATTATAATATTTATTAAACAAATTAAAGTGTGCCGTGAACATTTAAATAACAAAATAAGCTCATATTTTACTACTACATTTGTGGAAACAAGAAATAATCTACTACATTATGAACATAAAAAAGTTCTAAATAAATTTAACTTACAACGAAGAGTAACAAAATAGAAACAAATAACACAATCATAGAAGTGCTTCAAAATGTCCTCCATTATTTTGAACACACATTTGACATCGTTTTAAAATTTCGTTTTGAACTTTTAATAAACTTTGGGTTCTAATTTGTTGTATAGCAACACGAATTTTATTTTTTAAATCGTCTAGATTACCAGGTTTTACTCGGTACACTTTGTTTTTAAATTCACCCCACAAAAAAAGTCCAGGGAGGTTGTCTGGAGATCGATGCAGCCAAGCTATTGGACCTCGATTTCCTACCCAATTATTAAAACGTTCCTGGAAATAGCTACACACAAGTAATCCATTGTGTGCTGGTGCCCTGTCGTGTTGAAAATAATTCAAATTTTGAATTACGTTCAACGGAAATTCGTCCAAAATTTCTTCAAATTCGTTTCGTAAAAAAGTTAGATATCTTTCGGAATTAAAATTGTTTTCATAAAAAAATGGCCCAAGGATTTTGGTACCAATAATACCGCACCAAACGTTTACAGAAAAAGCATATTGATCTCCTCTCTCAACAGTAATATGAGGATTTTCTTGAGACCATTGAAGATGATTTTTCTATTGAAGCTGCCGTTGTTTGTAAATTTTGCTTAATCGGGAAAAAGAAAGGTTTTCGAGAATTGATTGTTTGCTCGACTTTCATTAATCAACCATGCAGCAAAACGTAAGCCTTTCTGATTATCTTCAACATATTATGTATTTCCTATATGAAAATGATATGGCTTAAAACTAGTTTGTTTCAAAATAACGTGGGCTTCATCCTTGGAAGTGTTGCACTCGTTCGCAATTTCACGAAGAGATGTAGTAAGTTTAAATTCGACGTAAGCTAAAACACGTTCTTCTTTTTCTGTGTTAACATTAATTTTAAAATTTTGAGGTTTAGTAAAAGCCCCATATTTTTTTAAATTCGATTTGAGTTTGGCAAATAATCTCACATCGGGTTGTCTTCTTTCCATATAAGTTTGAAAATATAATTCCGAAGCAGCATTAGCATCTCTGTTATACACGTAATAGCAAAAAAGCATGTCATTTCTTTCTTCAGAAGAATCAGCCATTAATAAATTAATATTCACTATTAAGTACGAGCTACAACTGGTTACAATAAATAATTCAATATCTACTATTTAACAGTGAATCGATGAAGAGTTTTGTTTTTAATTGCCACAGCACACCGCGGCAAACATTGCATTTGTTTAGTAAATACCATAATTACCCTTTTTTTGAAAATTGTGAGTTAACTAATAATATTAAACATACATACAAAGCTATACATTTTTGAAATCATAAAAAAATAAGTCATCTAATGAGTCTATAGCCACCTATAGTTGCCATTTAAAAATACGTATGTTTGGGTTGTAGCTCGAAAAATAATTACTAAAAAAAATTTTTATTCGCTATAACTCTCTTATAACTTTTTCGTAGTTTGAATATTAAAAAAGATATAGCCCATTGAAAATTTGGACGATTTTTAGTTATTTTCATATATCTTAGAAAGTTGGCAACAATGTTGAATTTTCTTATCGGTATTTGAATTATCGTGTAATTCTGCCCAACTTTGCTAATATAACCGACTCTGTATCTCTTATAATAACAAAGATAGCCACAGAACGTGGGTAGATTCTGGACACCTTGTATGAAATTACATCATGGTAACGGACCGCTACAACGCTGTAAGTTCTCATGCAACATCGACATTTCCTATTGACGTAATTCGTTATAACCATTAATTGGGAAAGTTGCCCAGTTAACAACTAAAATGGTTATATTTTAATAAAGAGAACAACTTTTTGTTCGTATAACGTATAATAAGACAACTACAAACGATGTAAGAAGCATAAAAAGAAACTATATGCATGTATATTCATGGAGGATAATGTAAAACACAATGCATAACACGTAAGTGAAGAAACTACAGAAAATAGACTTACATTATTGGTATACAATTTATGTACCTAACAGTTACGAATGGTGGCCCTTTGAAAAACATTCCAAACAATAATGGGGTTCCCCATCACACTATTTGCAATACGTAGTTACCTTGCCAACTTGGTTATCAGTCCCTCCTGCTTCTTGTTGTAACACCCTGTACAATATTTGCGGACCGTACGGGCTTCTCCTTCTTTTTTCATACAGGAATGTGTATGGGTCCGTTTTCTATTATTTGAAGGACCATGATTGTTTTCCTCTTCAGGATTCTTGTAGTCAAAGAAAAGAAGAGACTCGATTATTTCTTCCCTGAAGTCGCTAATGTGAATAGCGCTGTCCTTGATTTGTTTGTATAGAAAGTTATGTCCCCCACAGTAATTCTATTGCAAGCTTCCTATACCACTTTATGGTCTTTCGGAGAGAAGTATTGTAACTAGCTATTTGGCCACTGAGTTCGATCGAGCTCTTACCATCATTCTAATCTACTATTGCACCAGGTTTTTAGATTTCACCACTTCTCCTTTTTACAGCGACAGTTTTATCCGTATGGTTTGTGGAAAGAATTAACACATCACGCTTATCTCGCCACTTCATAACGCATATACCTCGTTCGTTCTCTTGACCATATACTTCGCCGAATTTTAACTTTTTTGTTGTTACTGCTTTCAGATTACCCCGTCTGTTAGATTTCAACGTTCCAAGAAGATGTGTTTGATTATCCAGTAGAATGTTAGCCAATTCTAAGCTGGCATAGTAGTTATCCGTTATGATTATTCTGCCACATCCAAGCAATCGTTCAGGAAGAGCAGTTACAATTTTAATAGGCACAGATACGGTGCAATACTCGTCTCTCTCCTTGCCAGCGTAAATACTTATGTTCTACGTGTAAGCTCGATTACAACAAAGCTTGAAGCCATATTTATGTCTTTTTTGTGGAATGAACTGCTTTAGTATCAGTCTGCCACGAAACGGTATGAGACTGTCATCTACACAAGATACTTTTTCAGGGGTACAAACCTCTTGATATGTTTTGAGGAGTAAATAGAGCAATGACGAGATTTTATAGATTCTGTTGCCCTGTTGCAAGACTCTTAGCAACAGTTCGAATCGTGCACCGGTCATAATTCCAGGAAGTATTGTGCTATAATATAACCTTTTTGATTTTGCCCAATAATGTCGCAAACGTGACAGTTTCACAAGCCCCATGTAACCAATAATTTCTAATTGTTTAATCTCTTTTGCATTAGTCGGTTCCCAAGTGTGCAGTCTTGGACTTGGTCCAATGTCGTCTGTTTTAGTTATAAGCTATGTAGCGTAAAGCTTTGTCTGATCTACCATCAAATTAATTACATCGATATTTATGAATAATAAGAATAAATCAATGGGTTCGCAAGCGATTAAGGCCGCAGCGATTTCTGGCTTAATTCCTGCTTCTTTGTCAAATGTAAACTATAAATGGTTTCCTATGGGAGTATTCCACAAATTCTCTTGAGACGTTGCAGCAGGTTCAGTTGTACCTTCCGCGACAGACGATGTTGATGGTTCCTCTGTAACTGCATTACTTGCTATTCGTCTGTTGTTTGTTGACTTATGATCTCCTTAGTAGTTGAGGGATGGCTTTGTCGTTTTGTATCTAACTTAGCTGATTTTGCAAATGTGGAACTACATGCTTTCCCTTTTTGCCTTGCTTTTTCGCGGTTGTACTATGCAGTCTTCTTCTGAAAAAGTAGCGGAAATACTTGTTGTAAATTTAAAATCACTTGCTGAATAAGGCTCCGGTTCGGACTCGGAAAGTTCACAATCTAGGACAAGTGAAAGGTAATGTATTTGCCATAATACCTTTTCCTTATAATGTTTGAATGTAGCATATACCGAATTATTTACGGAACATATTGATTACGGCGGGTTAGAATGACAGAATATGCATTGACTGTACAGTAAGTGAGCAAACAAACATTTCTTTTAAACTAGAGAGCAAGGCTTCACCGCAAAAATTAAAAATTAAAACATCAAATATGATAGTTTGCGATAGTTATGATATGGCATCAAGTTTTTAATTGCCATTATCACAGTAAAAGTTTTAAATGATGTGCGATTTAAAATGTTGTAACTTTAATTTTTTTGAAGTTGGCAAAACATCACGGTGTTGCTGTTTTGTTATACAAACTTGCTGTCAATTCCAAAACAAATAATAAACAAGGATAGGACTCCGTGGATATGGCAGCATTGTTAACAAATTGGTATCTGACGTCATATAATATACCTTTTTTTAGAAAGGACATTGTGACCACATTCAAATTAACCATTAATTAAGGAGTACCTAATAAAGAAACGTTTTATAACTATAACGAATACCTTAATTACGACAATAATTTCTAGATACAACTTGTTAAAGCTATTTTTTTTATTAACTCCAAGACAATTTACAATCTGTCCAATGACAATAAGCAAATTTGGTATCAATATAGCAACGATAACAATAACAAAATCAAATACATAAATATCCTATAGTAGGTCATCCATTGAATCCCGCCATTCCAATTACATCTTCATAAAGATTTATTTTATTTTTTGTTGGTTTTAAATGTATCAAATACTCTTATTATATATATTTTTTACCAGTATCTCCTTCGATTAGTGCAAATGCATGTATTATTCGAGCACAATCATTTAGCCCGTAGGTAATTGCTATAGACGGGTCTGTGTGACCCAGCGCATACTTCATTTTGGTGGGGATATGTCTCAATGGGTTAGGAGGGAGTTAAGCGTTACTGTATTCAACGATTTCTCAGTACTCGATCAGACAAAAAAGAGATAGTTACCTTAATTATTTTCTGAAGTGCCTGTGCCAGAGTGACCCGACTGTAGTACAAGTGTAACAAATAATTTTTTATACAAACAAGGTAAATATTTTTTTTCAATACCACAATTGTTTGCATTCGTTATATAATGTATAGAAGCTCTTAGTTCGTATATGAAGCGAAACCGACAGTTATTTCAATAATTCATATTTTCTCTGTATTTTAGTTCGCCAAGGCTCAAAGTAATAATAGAGATTTATACGATAAGGACTTGGAAGAAATACTCAATGATACAGAATTCTGAAAGGATATCCACGATGCTAAAAATAATGATGTAGATACTAATCGAGTGTCCTGTGGTAGAAGATTCTACGGAAGCCGGTAGAGCACTTTTATCTCACGCCAATGACAGTGACGTTGACGAACAAGATCACGAAATATACAGCGAACGCGGGTCATGTACTGATTCAGATTGGAACCCAACACAGGATCTGCAAGATCACTCTGAAGAAGTAGTAGCGGATGAGCAGTTTGCATTAGATAGGGAAAATATTTATGACGATAACAGTAATAAATCAAAAGCGGCATGGGATGGAAAATGGGCAAAAAAAGCACCCGATAGACGTAGAACTCCTGTCAAAAATATTGTGAAAGTTTTAGCAGGTTTGAATGGTAAAGCTCGCCAAAATCCATCGTCTACAGCACTGACTGCACCTATGAGTGTATGGACATAATGAAAAATAAGTACCAGACATTCAAGAGGCGCAACAATTCTCGATCAAGGTTCTCACAAACTTTCATTGGTCCAACAGTCAAAATAGAAGTTGAAACATTTATTGTACTTTTATATTTCCAAGAAATGTTGTAATGATAAATGAATGATAAATATGGTAATGAACACCTTCGGTCTATGTGGTCAAGTTATGGCGCTGGTAGAAATTTATTTTCATGTACAACGTCACTTGTACGATTTATCTTTTTGTTGTCATATGTAAGATTCGATTATGCTTCAACTAGAACTGTGCGCATAAAATTTAAAAAAATTGCATCCAACTCGGAAATATTTGAACAGATTGTATTTACTAAAAGAAATTATTCTTTAGGACCAAACCTCACTACTGACGAAATTTTTGTTGCATTTAGAGGAAGATGTGCATTCAGAATCTATATACCCAACAAGTCCGCTAAATACGGACTGAAACTTCAAATACTTGCAGACTCTCAAACCCATTACATGATTAATGGAGAAGTATACACAGGTCACTATTTGGAAAACACAAACAAAACAAGATTTTCGCATCCAATTCAAGTAGTCCTTCGAATGCTGGAACCTATTGTCAACTCAAACAGAAATGTAACTGGGGATAATTGGTATATGTCCGTTAAATTAATTAATGAATAGAGAGAAAATGGTCTCACATATTTGAGCACTTCAAAAAAAAGGGCCATTCCATCTGACAACAAAACTAGATCAGTCCATTCATCTCTCTTTGGATTTCAATCAAATATGACTATAGTTTCTTGTGTTCCCACAAAGGGAAAATGTGTGGTATTAGTCTCAATCTCCCATGATGATAATGCCATAAGTGAAAATCATGATTCCAAACCGATCATTATATTAGCATTGATTAATAAGTTGAGAAGATACGCAACGGTAACGCTTCAAAGTGTACCTAGTCTCCTTCCACTTTCCTGCTTAGTATATTACCGCAACGCACCCCGCAGCCAACAAACTGTATGCTAAGAAAGTGGCTCTCTCAATAAACCATTCTAAAACTAGCTTATAACTCGTTTTACAAATTTAATTGACAATGCTCGATCTGTTTGACGAGTCAGCAGGTTACATGCATAACAGCAGTTAAGAAAACAAGTCGATAGAATCATTTTTATTTCTTTTAAAAGTGTGAAATTAATTTTTTTATAATCATTTAAAAATTTTTAAAGCATAAATTACATATATACATTATTATTCCTTACCAACATTGATCGTATTCAATCATGCGTTAAAAATACATATTTATAATTAAGAAACCCTATTGACAATAGCGGCTCAAACTTATATCACTTATATTAAATTTTATTTCAAACAAAATCTCCAAACACATAATTATATTAAATTTTTGGCAAGATCTTTAGAGCATTTTTGTTCTTCTTTCTCAAGAACAAATTAAAAGAGAGTAATGAACTAGATTATTAATTTTTAAAACTATCTTAATTATTTAAAGTGACTTTTTCTTAATTATTTGTCAAAGTTGAATACAATTCGATTTTTATTCGCAGATATGTCCATCGTTTATGTTTTGTTGAAAAAGTTATAAAACACTTTAACATTTTTTTTGAAAAATGTGTAATTATTTTGGGCAAGAACTTTAGAGCATTTGTTCTTCTTCCTCAAGAACAAATTAAGAGACAGTAATGAACTAGATTATTAATTTTTAAAACTTCGATAAAAAAAATTCAATGCGCGGATATAACTTATCTTTGTTCTGTTGAAGTTGCAAAATACATTTCAAACGTCGTTTTTGAATACATACAAGAAAATAGGATTTGAAAAAACTTAGAAATTGTTATTAGGTGTGGTTGAAGACAATACACGTAGTTTTCTATGCTGTTTATGGGAATTACTTTGATTAATATTTAATTTCTGGGAAATGAGTTTCTCAGTCATTTTTTAATGTTGCATAAATTTTAATTTTTATGAGTAGATGTATGCTGTCGTTTATATGTTCTATGCAAAAACTGTCAAAATCCTTCATGAAATTTGTTTTAAAAATATATAAGTATTTTTGGCAATACCTTTGCTGGACTTATTTTTCTCAAAAAAGAAATTAAACGATACCAATAATTTAGATACAAATTCTACAAAAGAGTCGGATGGTCTTTTTAAATGGGATAGTTGCTCCGTTCCATAATCTTTGCACAATAACAATAGTTCGTTTTCAGAAAGCAAACTTTCTTCGCACTTCACTAGTCTTTCAGTACACAACGTGCAATTATATTTGTTAAGCAGCTTGAATAATAAATAACCAGCTAGATACACAATACTACAAGATTCCAAATTCGTAGGACTAACTGATTGTGTTTGTATGATAGATTCATTATCATTGCCACCGTCACTAGCACTCACTTCCATAATATGTCGATGTGCGTTTGAAGTACTATTTGGTAATTCGACATCCGATTCCAACGGTTGGTTATCCAATTCAAAAGTTTCGGCTTCATCTATTTCGCAATTTGCAGAATCAGCTCCCGTTTGTAATCTTATGAACATATTTTGTTGCATAAATATTCTAAATTGACGAACAGAAGGCGTTGGATTGTATCCGCCTCTGCTGCAAACTGCTGAGAAAACATTTTCTAACGCATCCTGATTAATATGCCCTGTTATTAAATACTTCACTCCTTTTTGTAAATCATTCCACAATAGTAATATTGATCGAATAGTCCACTTAAAGCCATCTATGCAGTAAACGTTATTACGCATTTTTCCATCACTATACACGCGAATATTACTAAAGTACTTTAACCCGTTTTCCAAATTATTTATTTCTAGTATTTCTATATATGGACAAGGGTCTTCGATGAGGATTAGGATCTTCTAATGTTCTGCTATTACGGGAATCAAATATATTATTAATTTCTTCAATAAAATTCCCAGTATTTTCGCACGTTGAACTGTCGAACTGTCGTAGTTTTGAAACAGTTCTTATTGTAGAAGACATGGTGTGGCTAAAAATTTGCGCAGCAAGTTTTACTCGCATTTTTTGAAAGGTGTTTGGATTTATGTGAATTGGAGTTATTTTGCTCAAAGCTCTAGAGTTTGTACTACTCCTATCAATTTCATAAGTCTTCAACACGTCGCTCCAAGATACTGCGTTTCCGTTAACCACGAAATTTAATTTTGAACTGATGAAATTATTTCTTAGACTTTTCAGTAAGTGGGTGTCAAAACATGTAAAAGTTTTGTATTGTTTATGTATATTACAGGGTTTTCACTTGAAGCACCTAATTTTGTCAAAGCACTTCTGTTATTAGTTCCTTGGTCGCAAATGAGAACCACAGGTTTTAAATACATATCTAATAATTTTGAATAACAGTAACAATTATATCTTTAAATTATCCGCCTTGATTGGTCCCGAAGATATGTAATAACAAAGGGGATTTTCCAATTGTGTAATAACCCTCTCAGATATACTACCATAGCAGTATTAGCAACTTTGTCATCACGCCCTAAATGACCAAGATCCTCGTAACCTTCAACGATATCCTGAAATTTATTGAACTCTAATTTTCTTTTAGAGCAATTTCATCAAACATAACCACACATTGCTTCTCGTCGTCATTCATTGTTTTTACTTTTGTCATCAACTTTTGTGTTAGATTTGTTGTGACGCCGGTTACTAAATTGGAAATTTTAACCACGATTGAATTGTTCTTTCAGATGGTAAAACAAAACCTAATTTATTCCGCATATATTTATAACACCCTGGTGATTTATAATATAGAGATAATGCTACCTGTTTCTCATTATATGACCATGGAGTGTTTTTTCTGTGAAATAGTTGCATGTTTATAAAAGTCTTTACAGATACACTTTTATTAACCATCGAACCTTCAACAACGTTTTTGGTGGTAAAGTTCTTGCTTTTCAGTTTGAACCTGGTGTTTTGAATGGTTTTTGCTTTCAATTTTTTTTGCAGTATACGTAACTTAGATTTAAGTTTCCTACATTTTGGTGTTAAAGATACTGATGTGCTTGAGGACGGCATATTCAAAATCCTGTCACTGACGCAGGATTCGCGCGAATCATTGTCCTGTCCTACGAGGAAAGAGTTCTCCGTTACTCTAATTTTAGGTGAAGGCGATGATGGCTCTGAATCCGTCAATGATGGAGGTCGTTTTTTTTTGGAGTAGGTACGTAATTCTTTTATAATCACAGGTGAAGAATCTAAAGGGTAAATGATAGCAGCAATTAATTATTAATTCCTTATCTAAGTACTGTTTTTTTTTAATGAAAATTATATTCTGAGGCAATATTTGAGGTAAGATGTTTTTCACAAATTAATTTTTGTTTTAAGTCTTTATTGTCCATCTCACTTATTTTAATATTCCCGCAGTTTTTCTTCCACTCGTCGCATCTCTTTTCATCATTAATAGGAAATTTAAAGTAACTTAAGTCTCTTCTATTTTTTAAAGTATTTTTACAATTTATATACACACAAATACTACCAGCTGCCATGGTCGATTTTTATTTACAGTACTTAACTACACTAATCACTTAACCATATAGTTTATATATTAAAAACATGAAACACGTAAAACATCACAATACACCACAATAAAAGTTGTCAGAACGAGCGACGTAAACACCAACGAAGTCGAAGCTGTACTAAGCGGGGTCTCGATAAATGTACGCTTATGCGCCACCACGCGGTCGATTGATACATACAGTACATTTCTTTTCATAAGGTTGCGTATCTTCTCAACTTATTAATCAATGTAATCAATGATATTAGATTAGAATGGGATAAAGGTAGGCGTTGATGCGTCACGTATTCTACCTCCCGTCGGACTTAGCGCTGGCCGATGGTAATTTTTCATACAATTTTGAACATAGCTGGAGTAAATAGTCGAGTGCTATATCAATTTTCATTGGGAACTCAAAACACTCGTTTTAATTATTATCTAAAAGAACTCGGAATGGCCCAATGTACACCGCACATGAGACGCCGAATATACTGTAACCATGTCCCTCTTATTGATGTCAGATGGGAGCTCCTCAACATCAAATAATAACGGTGTTATATCAAAAAGAAAAATATGTGGAATATGTCCTAGCCAAAAGGACCGGAAAACCAATATTCTCTGCTCAGTCTGTAAAATCCCCATTTTTCAACAATGTGCTATTAAAGTGTGTCCAAATGGTTTTTAAATATAATTTTTTATTTTATATGAGTTTTTTGAATCGTTATGTTTCATTTATTTTTAGTAAATATAATCATCTTTCAAAATGTGTGATTTTTATTGCAAAATGAATATGTGGGTCACAGTGACCAGTCGGTACCGGTTAATTACCGTACGTTTATCAGTAGCAGTTACGGGTTAAGTTTAGTTTCACCTTAAGGTATTAATTTTTAGTTATTTTGATTTCTGTGTCCTTTTTCTGCGTTCCATGTATTATTTTCAATAGTTTTTACGTGATCTACATAATGTTTCACGTCCTTTACCTTAAACGTCGAATTATTCATTTTAATATGATGTTTGACTTGTCCCCATGCCATTTTTATTGGGTTTAATTCACAATGGTATAGAGGTAAATGAAGCAAATCATGACCTCTTTCTTGTGCTATTACCTGAAGTTCATTTTTAACATATTGATGCCTTACTTGTGCTACAGAAGTCAGTAAGTCTTGCGTTAAGACGTTCCCTTCAATCAATAATTTCTTATTTTCGTCATGCTATTGTTAGAATTTTCTCTACCTTCCTACTATGGTAAGGCGCATTGTCCATACCAATAACTGAATTTGGTGGTATATTAGGAATAAGTTGGTCGACAAACCAGCTCTTACACACATCACCGTCTATTTCCTTATGCATATCAGCTGTACTCTTTTTACACAAGAAAGTTAGTTCCACACTGGGTGTAAAACCATTGTTCCCACCAGCATGCACTAAGGTAAATCAGGGTAAATGGTTACTTGGTGATTTTAAACGTGTATTTAGCCCTCGGATGAATGCCTGCCAACCACTTTCAATGGTGGGTACCATGCAATGCTTTACTCACTGCATGTACTACGTTAACCCACGATTCATCTGAATAACTAACACTTCTACATAAAAAGTAAACATTCTTAATTACGTGAATTCGACATTATTAAGCATGTAATTAAAAATAATTTAATAATAATAAAATTACTAGCAATTACCTTCTTCTCTGAACTTTCTAATGCATCGTAAGTATTCATGCCGCCATCTTATAATATCATTACGCTCAGTAAGAATACTTTTTCATCCCGTCTTTTGAAACTCAAAACAATAACTTTCAAGAAGTTGAAAAATTTACTGCGTTTAAAATCCGGTAAATCATCATCACTATTAATAGCACAAAGGATACCGTTTATCGTTGATGAATGTTTGCAATAAAAAGATCATACACTTATCGCGAATAATGGTTTGGATATTCTGGTCATATACATGAAGGCCATCATTGGTTTGTGCACATTTCCTTTTCGCACGTTTCTCCGGACTAACTATTGCTTCAGTTTGATGTTCCATTTTAATAGCAACAACATAAAGCGTTGCTCACTTCTTTAACGTTCAGTTTGGCAGAGAAATTATTTAGTACGTTAAGAACGAGACGTTTCTCCTTACGAGTGAAATATTCTCCAGTACGTCGTTTTCAACGGCCAGCTTGAACTTCTACTTTCATATCGAAGAATTAAAGAAATTTGTACAAAATTAAGTGCAATAACAGAATTATAGAAAATACTCATCATTACCTTAAAAGACGCTTGTATTAAGTTTAAGCGTTCTGAAAAGAACGACTTTTAATAAATGGAATTGGTTTTATCTGAAAAGGAGCAGTAGTATGAGAGCATAAAGAATTTATGCGTTCCTAAATTACGTTTTACGTGTGACAACATTGCCATGAAATAAATGGATAGCGTTATTTGTAGATGACTAAAGTTATTAAAAGCTGCATTTAGCCCATAAAAGTCCGTACTGCACCTGGAGGTTTGGACAGTCTATAGATGTTGTAGTGGTGACCCAACCGAGCTAACAGTGGGTGTTAACGGTATACTCTTCTTGTGTATCTTAGGTAGACTGTAGAACTTCAGACATCTTGATGATTTCTCCCTCGGAATTAGTTGTGCCTGTACTTTCTTAGATTTTCTTTGTTCTTTTTTCCAAATATGTTGTGGGGTCCGCATTAATTTTGGTGTAGGTGGGATACTTTAGTAACTGTTGTATTTTCTCGTTGTACTCAAGCTCGTCCATGATAACTGTTGCGTTTCTTTTATCGGCTGCTGGTATTACAATTTACGTGTTGTTTTTTAGATTCCGTAATGCTCGTGTTAAATTCTGTTTCGGTAGTCGTGCTGTCTTATTTGCGTATTGATTTCGCTGCGTCTGCTGGTATGTCCATAATCGATGAGTCCACCGCATATTATATCTTCGATATAAATTTTCG
>JARFJB010001021.1:0-5000 GCA_036346205.1 Vesta saturnalis | reverse complement strand
TGGCAAAAATAGTAAATGTACATTTACCGAAACTTATTTTTTGCCGGAAAGTTTTTATTTTCACCAGTGGAAAACAACAATTCAGACATTTTCCTTAAAATAAAGGTCATCTTACAATTGGTGAAGTAGTGTTCCATATATTAGTTTCATATCTCTTGTAATTTATTTCTGATATTCCCTTTTAAAGTGCGTAAAATTATTTGTATTTGTCAAATACATAGAAAAAATTAATAGTATTATAAATTTTAGAATTAGCTCTTTCCATACCTGACAGGGAAGACTACATTCGGTGCTGTTCATCAGGGACAAGTTATGATCTCATGTTAATCAATTTATGTTTATTTAATAATAGGTATATTACAAACCGCGCCTTCCTGCAAGGTCAAATTGTAAAAAAGTTTTAACTATGAAAATCCAAAAAAAAAGATTCTTAGTACTTTTTTTTAGTTAGTTAGTTTTTATATATGTTGTACGTCCATTGATTATTAAAGAATATCAAATAACAGCACATAATATAATTAATTGTAATGATTATGAGGTTCGTGATAATTATATAATCCTTAACACATGTGTGCAATAATTATTCCCGGCTAGTTCATTATTTTCGGCTAATTTCAGTAATAATCTAGTTCCCAGCTGTATAAAAGCAAATTATGTTTGAATGAAACTAGTCATGGGGTTTTTATACGTAATATGATTAATGATTAATACTTAATGCGTTTAAAATAATTCTTAATCAATTTAATTTAATTGCTTAGATGCTTTATTATTTAAAATTATGATTAGATGTACACATTCAAAATTTGTTTATTATTTTATATACGATAATACGCTCTAAATTTACGTTGGAAAATCAGACTTAACACAATTTTACAAGCGTTTGGAGAAAAAAATAGCATACTTTATACCGTTTAGCAGTGACTTTTGTGACTCACCTGTTTTTGTTCGCCTCAGTTCGTTCAGCCATAAAAAAAGGAAACCGGAATAGAGAAAAATACTCCAAGAGTGGAAGAAACATGATAAAGTAACGGTGAGAATAGTATATTACATACCGAGGCGGAAAGTGTTCCATTGCTGTCGAGAGAAGTATAGACCGAGAGGCGAAGTCTCAAGGTGAATTAGTTCTCGAGACAGGGGAATGGTACTTTTGCCGAGCTTTGTACACGATGTTATTCCCAATTAAAGAACAAGCAACATTACACAGTTTAAATCAAAAAATTTTGTAACACATCCATCACGGCTTCTCGTGGCATTGCGACTTTTAATCTTTACTTTAATGAGAAGCCACAAATGTTATGCTTACTATTTTTCTATTCGTTTTGTCGTTACTTGTTATCAATAATTCACTTATTAAATATGTTTATTAAAGAAAACGTGTTGTTTGTTTCCACTTATTGCTTGCGTTGACTCACCATCTACGCAAGTGAGAAAAAATGGTTGCATACTCTTGACCCTTTATTAAAATTGGCAAGTTGTCAATTTCACATTGATAGTTTAAATCGATAGTAGCTCCCTCACAGGTTGGAAAGTGATCCATTACTGACCGCTTCATCTCTTACGGTCTCCTTTTTTTGTTATTACTGACCGCTTAAAGTAAACCCGTAGAATCAATCACTTTTCAACCTTCAAATGGTTAAAAAAAACGGTACGTTACAAACTAATTGTGAATAAAAGAAGTATTTCCATGTTTATTAAAACAGGCATTAAAACTCACTGAGAATAGCAAAAAATATTAAATTAAATTTCTTGGTACGAGGCGCAATTAGGCAAGAAAGAAATTCGTACAAAGGAATTTACAGGTCGCACAACTAAAGATGATTTGGAGGTCAGATGCGCATTCGTCCGTTTTCAAATATTCTACTCGTGGCAATTCGAGAAGTTCAGTAGCGTCGCAGGTAAATTGTTTCAAGTGTATATTACGTCATTGTACGTATACAAACATAATTATTAACACATTTTCTTAATACTTATGGGAATTTCACATTTAAGTAATGAATGAAATAATAATGAAATTCGAATGTTTTTAAACAGATTAGGAATGTATATAAATGATTAAATTAATAAAATAACATAACACTTTAAATGTGATTTTGTACAAGTACCAACGATTAATTACGCCGCCCCTGGTAAGTGATTTTAAGCTGTTACACTTGACGATTGTTCCCGAACGTAATGACGTATCTGCGCGACCCGAATCATCTTTAACTGTGCAACCTGTAATCGTTCAAATTTTTGCAATATCTGAATAATGATTAATTCTAAAAAAAATGTGAATACATATTTTTTTAAGATCATTTAATTTCACATTGCTTTTTTACATAAAATGTTTTTACAGTGTAACGTCCCCCAGGTACCCTATCTTGAAAAGAGTAATTTGAACTTATTTGCAATAATGCAAATTCAAGAACCAAACAATCGCTAAGTGATTTATCTTGACTTGACTGACAATAATGTCACTATTACTCTAATTAATTGCCTGCCTTACTTTGACTTTCCGGGCAATAATTAAAACATTAGCATTTATTTACAAGTCTGATATTTAATTACTCGCAAACCTCAAACCTGATCAAACAAAGTGGCCGTCTAGTATTAGGTACGTTATGCCATCTAAGTGAGATAGTCTGGATGAGGTACGTGTTGCATCATGCGGGCAGGTAACAAAAATGAAACTACTCAAATTAAAATCAACGAATTTGGTGCACCGTTAATCTACTATTGTGGGAAAGAACCACCCATAAAACCTACTTTATTCATAAATAAACAATAGCACAAGTACATTAATAAATCAAATAACACAAAAAAAACAATGAAAGGGTTAAATATATAGTAAAACACCATTAAATCAGGTTAAAGAGCGAACAAAATTATTACATAAGAGAAAATGAATAAAAAGCTGTTTAGTTACACAGAAACACAATGAAAAAAAAACATATAGTCACACTCACAATTGGGTCATAAATAATCAAAATAAAAATCATAATAAACATCGTAACACCAAACATGTGGCCCTTTTTAAAAACCAATCATGCCGGTCTTTAAGTAAATAAGCACATAAAATAATAAAGCAAATCACGGTACATATAAAATACAACAGTAAAATTTCAGAGGTAATAAGGTAAATGTGAGGATCAAAAGAAAACAGACAAGGAATTTGAAAATTACCCAATTGTTTAGTGACAACTAAAGCACAAAATACATTAGTCACATTGCAATAAAGCACATACAAAAGAGAAATCAGCTCGCAGGAAAATAATTCAACTTCAACAAACTGAAATAAAAACTCATTAAAACAAAGCCTTACAAGGGTACGTTATAAATAGATCACTGACATCGTGACCGATATATAGAAGTGCGTTAGAAACATACCGTGCCTCTCTCTCTCTCTCTCTCTCTTCGGTTACACACCCACCTATATAACATATAAAAACAATAAATGTAAATTTCGAGGTGTTTAATGGGCTGGCTTGAGAGTGTGTACCAACAGGCAATTGCCTTTTACAATTAATAACCTGCGGCATCCTACACCCATTCACCAGCCACCTTTACACCATTATAAATATAAACAAAAATCAACAATGCTAATTCGCACAAATACCAAAGGGAGAGTGTACTATCCTATTTTAGCAGATTTCAGCTTAATGAGTCCGCGTACGAATAAGATACCTTTGCAAGACCATGTTTGGTATTTAATATGTTATCTAGACTGGTAAAACTATTTGCTGCGAGCTTTCAGTTATATAAAAATACATACTTACACTAAAATAAATATTCCCTTAATTGATCACAGGCATAAATCGTTAATAGACGCGGTTTAACCCCGAAAGAAAAGACAACTTAATGTTGGCGAATTCAAAAGAAAAATATACACGCAAGAATTATTTTAAAGACAAACTGTTTACAATGAAGGGATTTAATTTACACAAAAATCGATCTGGCTCGATTGACAAGCTCACTGTAACTGCCCTCCCTCCCGATCCAAGCACAACCATATCTACTCCTGAAAAACCACTCCCGTCTTTCAAAAGTAGAAAAAGAAAACAAGAAACACTAACTTATGTTGGAATAGTTTCATGGTAATTATTGCACATCTTAATTTTAAAGATATGCATTCGTCTGTAACAACCTTATATTTACGGATCTCGAGTTTCTGAGTAACAAAGATTCCTTTTCATCGTGGTCCGTCTCGCCACAATTAATCATTAGACCTATGACATTTTAACATCAAGAGCGCTCATACAAAAATTTCAATGATTTGTTACGTCCCTTTAGAAAAACATTTCTAAGCGTGCACTTCCCACACACCCCCTAACATGTGTTTACATACATGTTAGTTACAAGCAATCCCACTTAAAGGTAGTGGTGTAAATGGTATAATATAATAATAAAATAATGAAATAAGAGTAATAAGTGTAAAGTTCTCCAAAACACTAATCGTCAAACTGACTGGAGATACTAACCATTCACCACAAATAATGCCTTTGTTCCAGTCGGTAGTTTAAGTTTGATTTGCTTAATTACCACTGAATCTGCTCGCTTACTTCCACCGAACATAAATAATAAAAAAGATTAATGTAATACTAATAAAATGATCTCGGACGCCAAGTTATTTTTTTTTTAATAATGTCGGAATAACTAAAGCGAGTTTGTTAACAATAACAAATTTTTAAAATGTAAAACAATAAAAAATATACAAATATGTTTATTAACAGTTAATGTGATATGATTAAATAAAATATATCTTAAAAACTAATTGTAAAAACCTTAAAATATTAAAAAAATCATTACATAAATACCTTTGAAAAATTTTTGTACACAAATTTTCTAATAACCTCTGGTATCTAAATGTTTACGAAACGGTCAACCAAGGTGATGTCATCCTTGCACCATTATTGCGCAATATCTTGAAATAACGTTTTACGTAGTAAACCAACCCATGAAAGGAATTTTTATCTCATAAATTTCTTCTTGAAATTTTGAATCCAATATTTATTGCATTATTT